>NW_019280808.1:36315-135713 GCF_000648695.1 Onthophagus taurus
TCTTTAGTTTCGTCTTGCATTATTTGCATAACACCACACAACACTTTACTGACAGAAACCAACAGAAACAAACTGCGACTCACACTAGGAATTCGAAGCTTCTTTGATATTATTGTTAGCGCAAAAAAGCCAATTTTCATCAACTCCCCTGAGTTAGCAAAAACAGGTAGTTGACGCTGCGACTTAGCCGGTTTATTCCTTGTTTTAATGACTTAGCCTGTATATTCCCTCTTCATCAAATTTAAGTTCCGTGTTTTCTCTTGACCTAACCGTCTTTTCCCCTTTTTATGAACATTGACAAAAAGATTCGCTTTAATTTTACCAGACTGTGTTGTTAACACGATTTCAACAAAAATTGACTTAGCCTGTTTATTCCCTGTACCCTTCAAATGTTAGCTATAATAACATTTTGAGATTGAAAATATTCATTAATATGAGTTACTTTTGGTAATATATAGTTGAGAAATAGAAAATAGAGTTTTGCATGAGGTTCAGAAAGAGTTTAGGAGATCTTTTTAACACTCTCCACCAGATGGAGCTCTATACCCGTATAAAAATTAATATTTTCGAGGTTATCTCAATAATTAATGATCGTATCAAAATTTTTTATAAATAATATTTGTTTAGAACCAAATTACAAACAATTTTTGTTAATAAAATTTTTCAAAATAACAAATTTTTAATTTCCCTCTGAACAGTACAGAGCTGTCAATGTCAATGCAAATTCAGGGATTTAAAAAAAGGTTTTTATCGAAAAATGTTTCGTATAATATTTGTTTACAATTTAATTCTAAATCGATTATTTTAATAAAATTTTTCGACATCTTCACCAGGTGGGGCTCTATACTCATATAATAATTAATATTTTTGAGGTTATCTCAATAATTAATGGTCGTATCAAAATTTTTTATAAACAATATTTGTTTAGAATCAAATTACAAACAATTTTTATTAAGGAAATTTTTCAAAATAAGAAATTTTTAATTTCCCTCTGAACAGTACAGAACTGTCAATGTCAATGCAAATTAAGGGATTTTAAAAAGGTTTTTATCGAAAAATGTTTCGTATAATATTTGTTTCAAATTTAATTCTAAATCGATTATTTTAATAATTTTTTTCTACATCTCCACCAGATGAGGCTCTATACTCGTACAAAAATTCATATTTTTGAGGTTATCTCAATAATTAATGGTCGTATCAAAATTTTTTATAAACAATGTTTGTTTAGAACTAAATTATAAACAATTTTGGTTAATAACATTTCTCAAACTATCAAATTTTTAATTTCCCTCTCAACAGTACAGAACTGTCAATATCAATGCAAATTAAGGGATTTTAAAAAGGTTTTTATCGAAAAATGTTTCGTATAATATTTGTTTCAAATTTAATTCTAAATCGATTATTTTAATAATTTTTTTCTACATCTCCACCAGATGAGGCTCTATACTCGTACAAAAATTCATATTTTTGAGGTTATCTCAATAATTATTGATCGTATCAAAATTTCTTATAAACAATATTTGTTTAGAAACAAATTACAAACAATTTCTATTAAGAACATTATAAAGGCAACTTTTTACAAAGAATTCAGTGGCGTAGGTAGAATTTTTTTCCCATCTTTTATTTTCGAGATTTTAGACGTAACTTTATTTTTTTAAATGGAAACCATAGTTGGCTATGACTTAAAATAATTTGTTATTTTCTTCTGATAACAAAATATATATATAGTTTGAGCAAGAGGCCACCAGGAATACGATGCCGTTGAAATTAGATCGATTAAAAACCCCGAACGAGTCGAATTTTGCGAAAGTTTGAAGAAAATCGATTTTCCCGGAAAATAAGAAATGGTTAGGATAATTTTCTTTTCGAATCTGAAACAAGAGGCGACCATGAACGATGCCGTTGAAATTAGATTGATTGAATACCCCGATCACGCATTTTTTTCAGTTTAAAATCTATGGCTGAAATCTATGGCCAACTTCACACGCGTTACCGAATGTGAATAACATGGGTACTTCTATGCAGACGTTTGAGGGGGCCAACGCCTCTTTACTTTCTTTATCATTAGAATTATTACTCGTAGTTATTGTTGAAGTGGTTTTGAAATCGTAAAACTAAAAAGTTTCGGGTTTAGCATTGCGTTTTCTGACGTCATTTGATGTCTTGTACCAGTTAAATGAAAAACCGTCTATCCTCACTTTGCCGAGGTCGCTTGCGGCCGAGGCAGTGGTTGTGTAACAATACCAACATTAAGCTAGTGTATGTTATTGCCTCTAGCGCCTCGTTCGCAAGCGACCTCGGCGATATTAGATAGTATTGTGCTTTTAATGTTTTTGAAAGTGAATTAAGTTTATCCTCACTCCGCCGAGGTCGCTTGCGGCCGAGGCAGTGTGTGAGTTTGTAAGCGACCTCGGCGATATTAAATAGTATCGTGTTTTTGATGTCTTGGAAAGTTAATCAAGTGTACAGCAATTGAATGAGAAACCGTTTATTTTCACTCTGCCGAGGTCGCTTGCAGGCGAGGCAGTGGTTATGTAACTATATCAACATAAAACTGGTGTTTATTATTAATTCTAGCGCCTCGCCCACAAGCAACCTCAGTGAAGTGGAGATAAATGACTACTCACTTAAGTAATATCTGAGATTTACTTACCAAGTCATCAAATATACAAAAAAGAAAAGTTAAAAAATCACCAGAAATGTGAATTTTTTCTAAAGTTTTCACCATTTCACCAGATCGCGAAAAGATTACCAGATGTGGTGAAATTTCACCAGATCTGGCAACACTGCGTAACTATATCAACATAAAACTGGTGTTTACTATTGATTGACACTTAAGTAATATCTGAGATTTACTTACCAAGTCATCAAATGGACGATGTCATCTAATATCGCCGAGGTCGCTTGCGGCCGAGGCAGTGGTTGTGTGACAATACCAACATCTTACAAAACAAAGTTAACTTTAAATTTATCTGTCGTTTTATTATTTTTTATGTCAATTCACCTAATTTACTAAATCACTAAAATACTGTCAATGTCAAACATCAATTTGACATACAAAACTTTTTTAACTACACTAAGGTTGAATTTGAAACTTAAATGATGCTTTTAACGATAGTTTTAGCTTTAATTTTTGAAATCTTTATCAAAGTAAAACTAGAACTAACACTAGACCTTTCACTAGAAATTTCGTCTATGACGCACGGCTAAACCCTTATATTTCTAGTTCTAGGTCTAGTGTTAGTTCTAGTTTTACACAAGCACTATTACTAGAATAAGCAGTTGTGTAACACCGTGTTTTATTGTCCTTTAACGTTTTGTTTGTTTATCTTCACTTTGCCGAGGTCGCTTGCGGGCGAGGCAGTGGTTATGTAACTATATCAACATAAAACTGGTGTTTATTATTGATTCTAGCGCCTCGCCCACAAGCAACCTCAGTGAAGTGGAGATAAATGACCATTCCCTACAAAACAAAGTTAACTTTAAATTTATCTGTCGTTTTATTATTTTTTATGTCAATTCACCTAATTTACAAAATCACTAAAATACTGTCAATGTCAAACATCAATTTGACATCCAAAACTTTTTTAACTACACTAAGGTTGAATTTGAAACTTAAATGATGCTTTTAACGATAGTTTTAGCTTTAATTTTTGATATCTTTATCAAAGTAAAACTAGAACTAACACTAGACCTTTCACTAGAAATTTCGTCTATGACGCACGGCTAAACCCGATATTTCTAGTTCTAGGTCTAGTGTTAGTTCTAGTTTTACACAAGCACTATTACTAGAATAAGCAGTTGTGTAACACCGTGTTTTATTGTCCTTTAACGTTTTGTTTGTTTATCTTCACTTTGCCGAGGTCGCTTGCGGTCGAGGCAGTGATTATGTAACTGTATCAACATAAAACTAGTGTACATCACTGATTGTAGCGCCTCGGCCACAAGCAACCTCAGTGAAGTGGAGATAAATGACCATTCATTTAAGTACAAAGTTAACTTTAAATTTAACTGTCGTTTTATTATTTTTTGTCAATTCACCTAATTTACAAAATCACTAAAATACTGTCAATGTCAAACATCAATTTGACATTCAAAACTTTTTTAACTACACTAAGGTTGAATTTGAAACTTAAATGATGCTTTTAACGATAGTTTTAGCTTTAATTTTTGATATCTTTATCAAAGTAAAACTAGAACTAACACTAGACCTTTCACTAGAAATTTCGTCTATGACGCACGGCTAAACCCGATATTTCTAGTTCTAGGTCTAGTGTTAGTTCTAGTTTTACACAAGCACTATTACTAGAATAAGCAGTTGTGTAACACCGTGTTTTATTGTCCTTTAACGTTTTGTTTGTTTATCTTCACTCTGCCGAGGTCGCTTGCGGGCGAGGCAGTGGTTATGTAACTATATCAACATAAAACTGGTGTTTATTATTAATTCTAGCGCCTCGCCCACAAGCAACCTCAGTGAAGTGGAGATAAATGACCACTCATTTAAGTAATATATGAAATTTACTTACCAACACATCAAATGAACGATATCATCTAAGATCGCCAAGGTCGCTTGCGGGCGAGGCGCTAGAGCCAATAGTATACACTAAATAGCTAATATTGTTTCTTAATATGATTAAATTTGATTTAAATTTAATTAATAAACATAAATTTTTATGATAAATTATTAATTAAAAAATTTTTGTAGCCAACTTCATGATGACGCGTACCATAGATATTAAAAATTAGATGATTCCATTGATATATTATAATTATTAAGGATGTGGATTAAATGATCACAAAGTAATCAAAAAACGATATTTAATCACTTTTTTAATGATTTTTTTTATTAAAACAATTACAACAATGAACAGATACACAATTTCCCTTTAATTTTTGTTTTTTTTTTTTGCTGTCATTAAGTGAATTAAATCCACTTTTTAACGTTTAATTTGAGATCCGTTCGATTTCTTTTCAATTTTACTTTTAATTAATACNATCACTAAAATACTGTCAATGTCAAACATCAATTTGACATCCAAAACTTTTTTAACTACACTAAGGTTGAATTTGAAACTTAAATGATGCTTTTAGCGATAGTTTTAGCTTTAATTTTTGAAATCTTTATCAAAGTAAAACTAGAACTTAAACTAGACCTTTCACTAGAAGTTTCGGAAAGTATACCGACTAGATATTTCTAGTTCTAGGTCTAGTGTTAGTTCTAGTTTTACACAAGCACTATCACTAGAACAAGCAGTAGTTGTGTGACAACGTGTTTTTAATATCCTTTAACGTTTTGTTTGTTTATCTTCACTTTGCCGAGGTCGCTTGCGGGCGAGGCACTGGTTATCTAACTGTATCAACATAAAACTAGTATATACTACTGATTGTAGCGCCTCGTCCACAAGCAACCTCAGTGAAGTGGAGATAAATGACCACTCATTTAAGTAATGTATGAAATTTACTTACCAACACATCAAATGAACGATGTCATCTAAGATCGCCGAGGTCGCTTGCGGGCGAGGCGCTAGAGCCAATAGTATACACTAAATAGCTAATATTGTTTCTTAATATGATTAAATTTGATTTAAATTTAATTAAAAAACATAAATTTTTATGATAAATTATTAATTAAAAAATTTTTGTGGCCAACTTCATGATGCCGCGTACCATAGATATTAAAAATTAGATGATTCCATTGATATATTATAATCATTAAGGATATGGATTAAATGATCACAAAATGATCACAAAGTAATCAAAAAACGATATTTAATCACTTTTTTAATGATTTTTTTATTAAAACAATTACAACAATGAACAGATACACAATTTCCCTTTAATTTTTGTTTTTTTTTTGCTGTCATTAAGTGAATTAAATCCACTTTTTAACGTTTAATTTGAGATCCGTTCGATTTCTTTTCAATTTTACTTTTAATTAATACTTAATCGATTTGTTTAAAGATACATCGAATTATTTTTATGATTTTTTTAATTTTTTTTTTTTTTAAGTTTAAAATTTTATTCCGATATGAAGTTTTTCCTTACATGTATAAAATAAATTAAAAGAAAATAATAAGTTTAAATCAATTCCTTTACCTCAATTCTTTTCTTTCAATTCTTTTTAATTGCATTTAATTCGACCAGGATTGATATATCACAACTAATACATAACCTCAACTTTAGCTGTCAAATAAGAAATTACTAATTAATTTAATTTAATTACTTTTTGAAAGTTGAAATTTATTTTTTTTACTCTATGTATAGAAGACATGTTGTCGAGTACACACTACCGAATGTGAATAACATGGGTACTTCTATGTAGACGTTTGAGGGGGCCAACACCCCGTTGCTTTCTTTATCATTAGAATTATTACTCGTAATTATTGTTGAAGTGGTTTTGAAATCGTAGAACTAAAAAGTTTCGGGTTTAGCATTGCGTTTTCTGGCGTCATTTGATGTCTTGCACCAGTTAAATGAAAAACCGTTTATCCTCACTCTGCCGAGGTCGCTTGCGGCCGAGACAGTGGTTGTGTAACAATACCAACATTAAGCTAGTGTATGTTATTGCCTCTAGCGCCTCGTTCGCAAGCGACCTCGGCAATATTAGATAGCATTGTGCTTTTGATGTCTTTGAAAGTGAACTAAGTTTATTCTCACTCAGCCGAGGCCGCTTGCGGCCGAGGCAGTAGGTAGTTGTGTAACAATACCAACATTAAGCTAGTGTATGTTATTGTTTCTAGCGCCTCGTTTGCAAGCGAACTCGGCGATATTAGATAATATTGTGCTTTTAATGTCCTTGAAAGTGAATTAAGTTTACCCTCACTCCGCCGAGGTCGCTTGCGGCCGAGGCAGTGGTTGTGTAACAATACCAACATTAAGCTAGTGTATGTTATTGTCTCTAGCGCCTCGTTTGCAAGCGACCTCGGCGATATTAGATAATATTGTGCTTTTAATGTCTTTGAAAGTGAATTAAGTTTATCCTCACTCCGCCGAGGTCGCTTGCGGGCGAGGCAGTGGTTGTGTAACAATACGTACATTAACCTAGTGTATGTTATTGACTTTAGCGACTCGCTTGTAAGCGACCTCGGCGGTATTAAATAATATCGTGTTTTTGATGTCTTGGAAAGTTAATCAAGTGTACAGCAATTGAATGAGAAACCGTTTATTTTCACTCTGCCGAGGTCGCTTGCGGGCGAGGCAGTGGTTATGTAACTATATCAACATAAAACTGGTGTTTACTATTGATTGACACTTAAGTAATATCTGAGATTTACTTACCAAGTCATCAAATGGACGATGTCATCTAATATCGCCGAGGTCGCTTGCGGCCGAGGCAGTGGTTGTGTAACAATACCAACATCCTACAAAACAAAGTTAACTTTAAATTTAACTGTCGTTTTATTATTTTTTATGTCAATTCACCTAATTTACAAAATCACTAAAATACTGTCAATGTCAAACATCAATTTGACATTCAAAACTTTTTTAACTACACTAAGGTTGAATTTGAAACTTAAATGATGCTTTTAACGATAGTTTTAGCTTTAATTTTTGATATCTTTATTAAAGTAAAACTAGAACTAACACTAGACCTTTCACTAGAAGTTTCGTCTATGACGCACGGCTAAACCCTTATATTTCTAGTTCTAGGTCTAGTGTTAGTTCTAGTTTTACACAAGCACTATCACTAGAACAAGCAGTAGTTGTGTAACACCATGTTTTTAATGTCCTTTAACGTTTTGTTTGTTTATCTTCACTTTGCCGAGGTCGCTTGCGGGCGAGGCAGTGGTTATGTAACTATATCAACATAAAACTAGTGTATACCACTGATTGTAGCGCCTCGGCCACAAGCAACCTCAGTGAAGTGGAGATAAATGACCATTCATTTAAGTAATATATGAAATTTACTTACCAACACATCAAATGAACGATATCATCTAATATCGCCAAGGTCGCTTGCGGGCGAGGCGCTAGAGCCAATAGTATACACTAAATAGCTAATATTGTTTCTTAATATGATTAAATTTGATTTAAATTTAATTAATAAACATAAATTTTTATGATAAATTATTAATTAAAAAATTTTTGTGGCCAACTTCATGATGCCGCGTACCATAGATATTAAAAATTAGATGATTCCATTGATATATTATAATCATTAAGGATATGGATTAAATGATCACAAAATGATCACAAAGTAATCAAAAAACGATATTTAATCACTTTTTTAATGATTTTTTTATTAAAACAATTACAACAATGAACAGATACACAATTTCCCTTTAATTTTCATTTTTTTGCTGTCATGAAGTGAATTAAATCCACTTTTTAACGTTTAATTTGAGATCCGTTCGATTTCTTTTCAATTTTACTTTTAATTAATACTTAATCGATTTGTTTAAAGATACATCGAATTATTTTTATGATTTTTTTTAATTTTTTTTTTTTTTAGACAAGTTTAAAATTTTATTCCGATATGAAGTTTTTCCTTACACGTATAAAATAAATTAAAAGAAAATAATAAGTTTAAATCAATTCCTTTACCTCAATTCTTTTCTTTCAATTCTTTTTAATTGCATTTAATTCGACCAGGATTGATATATCACAACTAATACATAACCTCAACTTTAGCTGTCAAATAAGAAATTACTAATTAATTTAATTTAATTACTTTTTGAAAGTTGAAATTTATTTTTTTTTTACTCTATGTATAGAAGACATGTTGTCGAGTACACACTACCGAATGTGAATAACATGGGTACTTCTATGCAGACGTTTGAGGGGGCCAACACCCCGTTGCTTTCTTTATCATTAGAATTATTACTCGTAGTTATTGTTGAAGTGGTTTTGAGATCGTTTTTATGACGCAACAATTTCCTTATCAATCGACCGCCGTTACTCGACCGACCCGAACCGCATCGCGATAGATGTTGTTGCTCGAATTCCGTTATGTATTGGGGTTTCGAAGTCTCGTGGTTCATCTCGAATGTGTTCATTAATTCGGGTCGTCATAAATCAGGAAAACTAAAAATACATTCAATTTCACTTATAGTATTCAATTAAACACACAAATATTCATTTTTTACCGTGTTGGGTCTTCCGCGTAATCCTTAGGTTTCGTAAACATCTCTTTGGGGATATCCCCCCGAAATTGGAACTGTTGAAAAGTGATTTTCGCAGTAACCGTGGGTAAAATCGGTATTTCCACTTTAACGGGGAACCCGTTCGGTAATTTAAAAGTGATAAAATCCCTCAGTTTCGAGAAATGCTTAAAAGGGGCGATAACCTCCAAAACGTTCAATAACATATCCACGGATAAAGGGAAATCGGAACTCATCGCGATCGTAGCTTTAAACGATTTTGTTGATTCTTTATAAACCAAGTCTCTTCCTAAACGGGGGTACCCGTTTAATTCTGAATTAAGGTATTGATCCCAAGTGATGTTTTTATCTGGAGGTGGACTTAAACTCGTTCTACGAACTGGAACTCCGTTTTGGTCTAAACATTGCAAATTTCCCCCTTTCGTAAAACTTTCTAATAAAGCCTTATTTTTTTGTAAATCATCCGTGGATAAATGTTCACGTCGTTTCCGACTCTCAAGCATTAACCCATGGACGGTGTAAAGTTCGCTTTCGTATTGCCCCGCGACTAATTCCTTTTTATCCTCGCGAAAAATCCAACCGCTTTGAGCCCGAGCAAAAGAGATACTCTTCGTTGAGATTTGAGCCGCCAAAATATCCGTTGACATCAACAAATCGACCTCGTCTTCGATTTCCATTTCGCTCTCTTCGTATTTTACGTTTTGATAAACTTTTTGAACGTTATCGAGGACGGTTAGGCTTTGATTTGGGGGTGCGTTTCCGTTGAATATAAACGATATGTCACCGCGTTCCCATCTCATATCGGAAAAATCAACCAACGTAGTGTCCAAACGAATGTTTGCACCGCTTTTGTATATTTTGCAAATATCCGACGGGAGGATTCTTGATACTAACGGAACCCAAGATTGAAAATCCCATTTTAATTCCATGTAGAAATCGTTTATACGGTTTAAAGCTTCCACTAAATTCGGTCGCCGCTCTTCCATTTGTTCGCGAGATTGTTGCCGGAATTTCCTTACTAACGATGATACTTAAAAAGAATAATTTAGGACTTATTGAATTTGTTAAGATTTAATAAATTACTTGTGGGTCTATGTCCGTAACTAACAGCTTCGGCTAAAACCGTCCATCCGAGTCCGTTTTTAACTTTAACCGGGGCGTCGTGTTTAAGTAATAATTGCACGCATTCTAAAAGAAATTGAAATAAAATTCAAATGTGGCTTAAAAATCGACGATTTCTTTTTAATCAATGTGAAATTACCCAAAAAAACACGTTAAAAATAAAATGAAAGTGCGAAAAAGTGTAGGACATAAGTTTTCAATAACATTAAATTATTTTTCAGTAATTTTGAACGACTTGCAATAGCTTGGAGTAATTTTAGAACATTTAGACAAGTTTTAAATCGTTACCAATTGATTCTTAATCACTTTGATCAACTTTTTCATCATGTAAATAAATTTTGATCAACTTTAGATGCAGTTTTAAATTGTTTTATACAACTTGGAACGGTAACGAACTTGTTGCTAATCATTTAGACAAGTTTTCAATAACACCAAATTAGTTTTCAGTAATTTTGAACGACTTGCAATAGCTTGGAGTAATTTTAGAACATTTAGACAAGTTTTAAATCGTTACCAATTGATTCTTAATCACTTTGATCAACTTTTTCATCATGTAAATAAATTTTGATCAACTTTAGATGCAGTTTTAAATTGTTTTATACAACTTGGAACGGTAACGAACTTGTTGCTAATCATTTAGACAAGTTTTCAATAACACCAAATTAGTTTTCAGTAATTTTGAACGACTTGCAATAGCTTCAGAGCAATTTTAAAACATTTAGACAAGTTTTGAATCGTGACCAACGCGTTCTTAATCACTTTGAGCAACTTTTCCAAGTTGTAAACGTGTTTTGAACAACTTTGTATGCAATTTTTAATCATTTTGAACAACTTGGAACCGTAATGCACCAGTTTCCAATAAGTTAGACAAGTTTTTAATCATCACCAATTGGTTCTTAATCACTTTGAACAACTTTTTCATCATGTAAATGAATTTTGATCAACTTTAGATGCAATTTTTAATTGTTTTATACAACTTGGAACGGTAACGAACTTGTTGCTAATCATTTAGACAAGTTTTCAATAACACCAAATTATTTTTCAGTAATTTTGAACGACTTGCAATAGCTTTGGAGCAATTTTAAAACATTTAGACAAGTTTTGAATCGTGACCAACGCGTTCTTAATCACTTTGAGCAACTTTTCCAAGTTGTAAACGTGTTTTGAACAACTTTATATGCAATTTTTAATCATTTTGAACAACTTAGAACCGTAATGTACCAGTTTCCAATAAGTTAGACAAGTTTTTAATCATCACCAATTGGTTCTTAATCACTTTGAACAACTTTTTCATCATGTAAATGAATTTTGATCAACTTTAGATGCAATTTTTAATTGTTTTATACAACTTGGAACGGTAACGAACTTGTTGCTAATCATTTAGACAAGTTTTCAATAACACCAAATTATTTTTCAGTAATTTTGAACGACTTGCAATAGCTTTGGAGGAATTTTAAAACATTTAGACAAGTTTTGAATCGTAACCAACACGTTATTAATCACTTTGAGCAACTTTTCCAAGTTGTAAACGTGTTTTGAACAACTTTATATGCAATTTTTAATCTTTTGAACAACTTAGAACCGTAATGTACCAGTTTCCAATAAGTTAGACGAGTTTTTAATCATTACCAATTGGTTCTTAATCACTTTAAACAACTTTTTCATCATGTAAATTAATTTTGATCAACTTTAGATGCAGTTTTTAATTGTTTTATACAACTTGGAACGATAACGAACTTGTTGCTAATCATTTAGACAAGTTTTCAATAACACCAAATTATTTTTCAGTAATTTTGAATAACTTGTAATAGCTTTGGAGCAATTTTAAAATATTTAGACAAGTTTTGAATTGTGACCAACGCGTTCTTAATCACTTTGAGCAACTTTTCCAAGTTGTAAACGTGTTTTGAACAACTTGGAACTGTAAAGTACTAGTGCCTAATAAGTTAAACAAGTTTTTAATCATTACTAATTGGTTATTAATAACTTTGAACAACTTTTTCATCTTGTAAATAAATTTTGATCAACTCTTTTTTGTTTTTTGACATAAATGCATCATGTTTGAACTCATTTTAAAGGTTATTTTAATAAACAATACATCATAAAAGAACACCATGAAGTTGTCCGTTTGTCTATTATATGATAACTAACTTCAGGTGTAAAATGTCAACCTCAATTTTGACATATTTGTCATATTCATTACAAATCCTTTAAAATGAGTACAAACACGACATATTTAACATCAATATTAATGAAGTTATTAATGTCAACTTCAATTTTGATATATTCTTAATCTTTATGAAATGTCTTAAAATTTGTCACAAAAACAAAAATGTAATGAAAAAAATCAGGAATTAAGGTTGGTATTAATATTTAGATATTAAATTGCTATCTTCATTGTTGCTAACTTCGAGTTTAATGTCTATTATTCTAATTTTTTGGTTTTTTGAGATAAATGCATCATGTTTGGACACATTTTAAAGTTTTTTAATTAAAAATACATCATAAAAGAAGACCATGAAGTTGTCCATTTATCTATTATATGATAACTAACTTCAGCTGTAAATGTCAACCCCAATTTTGACATATTTGTAATCTACATTAAAAATCCTTTAAAGTGAGTATAAACACAACATATTTATCTTCAATATCAATGAAGTTATAGTCAACTTCCCGTTAGAAATGTCAACCTCACTTTTGACATATTTGTAATCGTCGTGAAAAATTCTTTAAAATGATCCTAAACATGATAGGTTTAATTCCAATATTACTCGAGATATAAGCAACTTCCGGTTTGAAATGTCAATGTCATTTTGATATATTCTTAATTTTATAAAATATGTTAAAATTTGTCGCAAAAACGAAAATATAATAAAAAAGTCAAAAATTAACGTTGGTATTAATATTTAAAAATTAAATTGCTATCTTCATTGTTGCTAACTTCAGGTTTAATGTTTTTTAGCCTAACGTTTTTGTTTTTTGAGATAAATGCATCACGTTTGGACTCATTTTAAAGGTTATTTTATGAACATTAAGTATATAATAATAAAATTAAAGTTGACATTAACACCTGAAAGGTTTTCTTAGCCATGCGACAAAACTCTTTCAAAAAAAACTTGAATATTTCTAGGTCTTGTGTTAGTTCTAATGATAATGTTAGTGAAAAACTATCAAATTTAACCTAACCACAACAAGTGACGTCACGTTCGAACTTTAAAGTGATTTTTCGGTAAGTTTTCCACTTTTCCACCTTTCTTTTATAATTTGTAACGTCTTACTTGAGTAATTTCCCGTCGATTAAAAAAAATCGTCGATTTTTAAGCGACATTATAATTCTTGAATTATATCGAAATTCATTATTAAATTTACTTCATTAAAAAACGTCAAAAATAATCACCTTTTCGCCCCAACATAACGGCCAAATGCAATGCGGTGTTCCCTAAAAGAAATTAATGATTACACGTTCGAACATAACCTCAAAATTTTAATAAAACTTAATTTTTAACTTGATTAGAACGATTTTTTCGGGGAAATTTTTGTGTGGGGCAACTCACCGTGTCTATCCTTAGTTGTAACATCGTGTTTTCTTAAAAGCCGCGATAAACACTTCAAATCGTTCTCAAAAACAGCTCGATGCAAAGGATATCTGTCAACATCCATTTCCAAAACAATTTCGTTACCGTTTAGACGCGTTCCCCATTCCATTAAATAAAACGAAAATGATTAATTTAACGTTACTCCACGAAATAAATCCTTATCTTAATCTTAAAACGATCGGAAATTGATGATAAATAAATTATCTTGCGATTTTATCGGGATCTTTGAATCGGACGGTGGTGGTAAATTTTTTATTTTTTTTTGCTCGGTTGGTGGTTCTGATTCGAGGCGGTTGATTTGAAAATTTAATTTTTGGTTGAATTTATCTGGATTTGGCGCGAAATTTCTCACCTCCTCGGGTTTTCATTTCTTTATCGGGGAAAAACCCCGATTATTTTCCGCTTTTTTCGGTAATTGCGGCGGACGTTATTTTTACCTGGTCTTTTTGACGTTTCTAATCTTGGGGAACTGTCAAAAAACATTACAAAACTAAATTATCCTAAATCATCCAAAGTGAATTAATTAGATTTTTAATTATTATATTTTCTTACACACCTATTACATTATTATCAATTAATTAATAAAAACTAATTAGATTAAAAATCTAAAAACGTTCACATAAATTAAAAAATAAACTCTCTCTTAACCTCACTTTTTTACTGGTACACAAAAAAAGGAAGACAAACAATTTATTTAATGTTGTTAACTACTTGGAGTATCTTCGTTCCAAATCAAAATTAAATCAAATTCTTTATCACAATCGTACTCATTAATTCATCTTATTACAATTAGTTAAATTAAACAATTTACGTCTTCCCTACTTCGTTATCTTTATCGTCTTCGCCTTCGACGTTCTCTTTTAAATCGTTTTTGTCATCTTCGTCGTCCTCTTCTTCCTCCTCGAGCAACTTTCGCGCTAATTTCACCGCGTAAAACTCGTTATAATGCATTTTACGTTTACTTTCGAATTCCTTCCTTTTCTCTAACTCCTCGGGGGTTAAATCTTCATCCGATTCATCATCATCATCATCATCGTTTGTTTCCATCGATTTTGGTAATTTCTCAGCCCCCAACTTGATCTTTTCGGCTAAATCGGCTGCATCTAAAGCATCCACACTATCGGGATCAACATAATTAAATGGAGTTTTGGGTTCCTCGATTTTCATATGTCCATAATCTTTATCTGGGGGGTGAAGTGTCGCTATTATGTTCATTTCATCCCATGTTGTTTCTTTATTTTTTCTTAAAACGATAAAAAATTTTTTTAGGTTATCTTTTTTATCTTAATCATTATTAAAAGATTAATTTTATTTATTGATTACATAAAAGGAGTTTTTTTATTGATGGGGTGGGGTTATTACTTAAATAAATAAGGATTTATTGTAAATTAGGGTCGAAATTTATGAGAAAATTAGGTTAGGTTCTTAGGTTAATTGACGCGAAGTTAGGCGGAGATGAGGGGTGTGTTATTTTAACACTTACTTTGCGGCACAATGACTTTCTTGGGTATCGAAACTGCTTGAATTTTTCAAAATCCCTTTTCGGGGCCTTTTATTTAAATTATCAGCCATAATGTGTTCGACGTTGATCGAAAAATAAAAAAACTACATCAGGTTGGGGGCGATTTTTTTGACAGACGAGCGTTAAGTTAGTGCGCATGCGCCAGCACAACTGTCATTGTCAATCTCATTAATAATTTATATACAGGGAGATTCTTTAAAATTTCCTTTATTTATTCATTAATATTTTTACTTATACTAAATAATTCAACGGGGACTTCTCTATTAAACTCATCTTTCTCGTTTTCGTTTAATCCCCCATTTTCGTGATTCTCGTAAGCGTCAACCCCGATTTGAGGTCTTTCTGGAACGTTTTTAGCCAAGCTCCAATTTAAAACGTTTTCCATCGTAACATCGCCCTCCGCGTTGATTATTTCGGGTTGAAAATGAGATGGTCTCCTTTGGAAATTGCTCGTGTATAAATGCTGGCTATAAATCCCCCCAAAAATCTCTTCGGTTCGCCGAGTTAATGGTATTATAACAGTTTGATCCAAGGTAGGGGTCGGTTCATAAACGTGGTGGTTAAAATGCTCGATCGTCGTGTTATTTGAGAGCTCCATAACCCCAATTTGCGTCGTTCGGACGTGGTAGGGGAAATTTTTATTTGCAACCGACGGCATGGTTAACAACAAAAACATTAAATGCCCCCCAAATGATATGAATAAAAGCACCGCGTAAACTATCGATTCGCGAATCCATTTATCAATGTAATTATTAGCTGAAATTATAAAAGCGGGGCCCGCAATGAACCATAAAGTCCCTGAGATATTAAAAGGGTAATAAAAGTTGCATTTTTCTGGGTACTTTTTTAAAGTGAAAATCGTGGAGTAAATAAAAAAGCACCACGCGAATATCCTTAAAATGATTAACCCATATCCTGCAGGGGATTCATAAAGATATAGGACTTCACCTGGATCAAAAACTTTAGTTTCATAAATGAACAAAGAAATATAGGTTATGGAGTAAAGGCAAATAAAAATCGTTATTTTTATGCTGGTTGATAAAGATAATCTCCCCCTGGTTACAGTGTATCCTTTAGCAATCAATAAAAGGAGGAGCAAAAAGCATATTTCTGATATCCCCATGATCATCAATCCTAAAAATAAATAATTTAGTTTATTTAACAAAAAAAAGAATCATTTAACCCGTCATTTTAAGGTTGGGGGATCCAATTCCATTTAAAGCGTATTGCAAATAAGTCATGCTCGCCAAAAGGATCCCAAAATATTGCACAATCACCGAAAACGAAAATAATTTGTAAGTTGCATGGAGAAGTTGTCGCGATTTAAGCTCAATTGAGCAAATTACTATTGCTAAAATCAACATGGTGTAAGCGATTGTAAAAGCCATTAAAACAGGGAGGATATCTACAAAAAAAATTATTTTAATTCATTTTTAATTAATAATTAATTAAGTCGTTTACAAAATTCATCTGCTGAGAATTGTTCGTGCCAATAATCTCCAGGTGGCCCATTCGTCATTAAAATCCGATACTTCACATCAATTCCTTTTCTTCCTTTACAATTACTAATTGCAACAAACCACCACCGTTCTCTCGAACTCCTAAATCTTCTAGCATTTCTACATGTAATGAGTCGGTTATTCTTAATTTTCGTATTTCTAGTTGGAACGGCTCTTTTAATGACGATTTTGCTACTAATATTATTAAAATCATCGTAATTCTCAGTAAAGTTATCGAAAAAGGTGAAATTTTCATAAAAATCCGTAAAATTTGACGTTATAACCTCAAATTCCGATTCGGTGACAGTTGGGTTTGTTGTGATTGCCAATTTAGAAGTGGTACCAACCGTCGGATTTGAAATTTCCGAGTTTAAAGTGCACCCGGAAAATTCGCCGCGGCGAAGGGTTAAATTCACAATTTGGTTTTGTTGGATGTTTAAAACCGATTCTTTTTCAAAGCAGCTCTAAAAATTAATTAATTCATTCATTTTTAATTAAATCGGATTTGATTTACTTTGGATGTTTTATAAACGGAGTGCCATTGATCGGGGGTATCGTAATATAGAAGTAGATTAGGATGGCCTTGTTCTTCGTTGTATTCGATGAAGTAGTCGAATTGACCTTCCCCCGATAAGAAGCAAAATCTCGCCAAAAAAGCCCAATTCTAATAACAAAAAAAGTGAGGTTATGTTTCTTTTTTCTTTGTTGTCTTACTTCACTCGTTTTGAGGCGACCCTCCATATATTTACATATACTAGTACTAAATAAACTTAAATAAATAATTATTAAGGATTTATAAACGATTTTATCCATAAAAACCTTAATTTTAGCACTTTTATTAAGTTTGCAATAAAATCGCGTTTGTTTGTATCAATTTTAATCAATGGTTGCCATGGTAACGAAATTAAAAGTGCGAAATTATTTATTTATTTATTTAAAATTATTGATTATTATTAACAAAATTAATAATTATTTATTAGTTTGTAATAATCCGATTATGAATTAAATGTTATTTCTATTATTTAAATAAAAAAATATAAAAAGTGGTTGATTTAATAAACGTCAAACGTCAACTTCATAATCATAACCTAAAAGGTTGAAATATCCCTAAAATTCATCATCAAAGACACGTCTTGATGAGTCTATTTTCGTATCAAACGCGTGAAAAATCGATAAAACCGTTAAACGATACGTCGTAAATTGCGTCGAATATCATCGGGGACACGTCCCAAAAGCGAAATATATCTGTTAAAAGTAAATAATAAGATTAGTGGGGTAATGGGAAGGGTCCCGTTTCTCAAAAACTAATTCACCTCGGTTTTGATTCGAAAAATGTTTAAAAAATTGAAGGATAAAATCGCGGAAGATTTAAAATTTTCACCACAACGCATCCAACAACTTACGCAAACGGTGACTGATCGCCTCGGTGGATCGGGGGCCTCCGAAGATAACAATCTATTTTCGATTGCGGATGACGGTAAATTTGATTTAAAATTGTTTTTGTGGTGATGTGAAATTAATGGTGTTTTAAGATAACGCAATTTCTCCAAACACAATGGATAATAACTCGGAAATGTTTACGGATGTTTCGCTGCAAAGATCGCCGGGAATTGAACCCAAATCGAGGCGTTTATCTTCATCCTCGATGGCTAGCGACGTCTCTTTTTTACCAAGATACGAACCACCATCGAATTTGTATCATATGCAGGTGAAAAATTAAAATTAAAAAGAACATAACCTCAATTAATTATTTTAATCTGTCAAAACAAAAAATAACCTCAAATTTTTTTAGGTTATGTTCTTATTTAAGATTAAAATTTTAATTTTAATCGTTTTTTAGTCAGATTTAGACGTTTCGGCGAGTGAATTTGAAGACGCATCAAGTACCTCATCGCAATTGGGTCAAATTAGTAAAGAACAAGTTTATGCGGCATTTCGAAAGGCTCAAATGCGTTATCACAAATACCGAGGTCGTTACACCGATTTAGCGAATCATTATAAAATTTTAGAGCGAGAAAATGGAAAAATTAAATCGGTTTTGGTTGATACTCAAGATAAAGCGATTCGAAGAGCGAATGAGCTTAAAGAACAATGTACACTGGAACAAAGAGCCAAAGCTCACTTGGAGAATGCTTTACGTGTTGATCTGGATGAAAAGCAAATGAAAATTGATTCGTTGGAAACTAAAATTAAATATTTGCAGTCTGAAGAAGTTAATGGGGAGGGTTTGAATGAAAAAATACAAGAATTAAAGGCGAATTTGATAGTTTTTAGTACTAGGGAGGTGGAGTATAAACAAAAAATTAGTGAGTTGGAGAGTAATTTGAAAGAAAGAATGATGGAGATTGAAGGGAATAACTTAAAGATTGCTAAAACAAAGATGGAGTTACACTCGGAAATTAACAACAAAGATATTGAGATTAATCAATTAAAAGGGGAAATTGATAAAATTAAAATTGAGAATGATAAGAATGAAAAGACCAAGTTGGATGGTGAAGGTGAAAAGAAATTGGAAAATTTAAAGGCCCAAAATGGAAAATTAATTGAGAAAATCGAAAAGTTAACCTCAAAATTATCGAATTATGACACCGATTTAATTAAATTGGAGCGAAAAGAGATTGAAATGAATAATTTAAACGTTTTAATGAACGAAATTAAGGAGGAAAATCAACAATTAAAAGACGAAATTGTTGCTGTGAAATTAAAAAGTGAAAATGAATTAAAATCGGTTAGAAATGAAACTAAAAATAGTTTGCTTAGTTTGGAAAGTAAAATCGCTTCTAAATTACAAGCAGATTTCGATTTTAAAGAAGCGGAATTAAAAAAAGATTTCGATAAACGTATTGAAGATCTTCAAACATCCGGAAGCTTAGAAAAGGAACTTATCGAGACTCAGGATAATTTAAAAACGATCGAGAATATTAACGAGGTTCTTAACACCGAATTGGAAGAGTATAAATTAAAATATTTCAATTTGGAGCAGAACCATTTAGATTTAATCGATGAGAATGGGAAAAGAATTCGGAAAGAATCCGAATTGGAGAAGGAAATCGAGAAATATTTGGACGAAATTAAAATATTAAATAGAGAATTAATTAAAGAGAAGGATTTGAAGGAGAAGTTTAATGTGGAAATGATTAATTTAAAAAAAATTAATGATGACATAACCTCAAATTTTGATGTGAACGTATCCCAAATTAAAACTTTAGAGGATAAAGTTAATAGTTGTGAAAATGAAATTAAAGCTTTATTGGATGAGAATGAAGCTTTAAAAGTGTCTAAAAATGAATTGGTTGAGAGTTTAAACGAGGAAATTAAGAAATTGAAGGAGGTAAATGGTGACATAACCTCAAATTTTGACGTGAACGTATCCAAAATAAAAACTTTGGAGGATAAAGTTAAAAGTTGCGAAAATGAAATTAAAGCTTTATTGGATGAGAATGAAGCTTTAAAAGTGTCTAAAAATGAATTGGGTGAGAGTTTAAACGAGGAAATTAAGAAATTGAAGGAGGTAAATGGTGACATAACCTCAAATTTTGATGTGAATGTATCCAAAATTAAAACTTTGGAGGATAAAGTTAAAAGTTGCGAAAATGGAATTAAAGCTTTGTTGGATGAGAATGAAGCTTTAAAGGTGTCTAAAAATGAATTGGTTGAGAGTTTAAATGAGGAAATTAGAAAATTAAAAGAGGTAAATGAAAATTTTGATGTGAACGTACCCAAATATGTTGGTGAAATTAAAACTTTGGAGGATAAAGTTAAAAGTTGTGAAAATGAAATTAAAGCTTTATTGGATGAGAATGAAGCTTTAAAAGTGTCTAAAAATGATTTGGTTGTAAGTTTAAATGAGGAGATTAAAAAATTAAAAGTGGTAAATGGTGACATAACCTCAAATTTTGATATGAACGTATCCAAAATTAAAACTTTGGAGGATAAAATTAAAAGTTGCGAAAATGAAATTAAAGCTTTATTGGATGAGAATGCAACTTTAAAAGTGTCTAAAAATGAATTGGTTGAAAGTTTAAATGAGGAAATTAAAAAATTAAAAGTGGTAAATGGTGACATAACCTCAAATTTTGATGTGAACGTATCCAAATATGTTGGTGAAATTAAAACCTTGGAGGATAAAGTTAAAAGTTGTGAAAATGAAATTAAAGCTTTATTGGATGAAAATGAAGGTTTAAAAGTGTCTAAAAATGATTTGGTTGAGAGTTTAAATGAGGAAATTAAAAAATTGAAAGAGGTAAATGAAAATTTTGATGTGAACGTACCCAAATATGTTGGTGAAATTAAAACTTTGAATGATAAAGTTAAAAATTGCGAAAATGAAATTAAAGTTTTATTGGATGAAAATGAAGCTTTAAAAGTGTCTAAAAATGAATTGGTTGAGAGTTTAAATGAAGAAATTAAAAAATTGAAGGAAGTAAATGGTAACATAACCTCAAATTTAAAAGAAAATTCTTCAAAACATATTGGAGAAGTAAATATTATTGAAAAACAATTAAAAACTTTACAAAATGAATTAGAAATAAATAAAAAATTAATAGAGAAGTATGAAATTGAAAGTGAAGNAAGAGGTAAATGAAAATTTTGATGTGAACGTACCCAAATATGTTGGTGAAATTAAAACTTTGAATGATAAAGTTAAAAATTGCGAAAATGAAATTAAAGTTTTATTGGATGAAAATGAAGCTTTAAAAGTGTCTAAAAATGAATTGGTTGAGAGTTTAAATGAGGAAATTAAGAAATTGAAGAAGGTAAATAGTGACATAACCTCAAATTTTGACGTGAACGTATCCAAATATGTTGGTGAAATTAAAACTTTGGGGGATAAAGTTAAAAGTTGTGAAAATGAAATTAAAGCTTTATTGGATGAGAATGAAACTTTAAAAGTGTCTAAAAATGGATTGGTTGAGAGTTTAAATGAGGAAATTAATAAATTGAAGGAGGTAAATGGTGACATAACCTCAAATTTTGATATGAACGTATCCAAAATTAAAACTTTGGAGGATAATGTTAAAAGTTGTGAAAATAAAATTAAAGCTTTATTGGATGAGAATGAAGGTATAAAAATGTCTAAAAATGAATTGATTGAGAGTTTAAATGAGGAGATTAAAAAATTGAAGGAGGTAAATGGTAACATAACCTCAAATTTAAAAGAAAATTCTTCAAAACATATTGGAGAAGTAAATATTATTGAAAAACAATTAAAAACTTTACAAAATGAATTAGAAATAAATAAAAAATTAATAGAGAAGTATGAAATTGAAAGTGAAGCTTTTAAAAGTGAGGTTAAAATGGGTAAAATTGAGCTTGAAAAGTTCCGAATTGAAATGAACTCATTACAAGATGAAAATGAGAGTTTAAAATTATCTAAAAATGAATTAATTGGAAATTTAAATGAGGAAATTAAGAAATTAAAAGAAGAAAATTGTAACATAACCTCAAATTTCGAAGATAAAGTAGATAACTGTAAAAAAGAAACGAAATCCTTACAAGATGAAATAAAACGTATGCAAAATGAGTTGGAAAAGTTCAAGAAAGAGAATGAAATTTTAAATTCATCGAAGATTGTTGAAATTGAGAAAATTGAGAAAATTGATAAACAAAAAAATGAACTTTTGAATGAAAATAAAAAGTTAAAACAAGATTATCTCGACTTAAAGATATCTTTGGAAACATTAAAAACGGTTGAGGAAGAAAACCATAAATTAATTGATGACATTGAAATGATTAGGTCAAAATTAACCGAGTTATTAAGCGAAAATCAAGCTTTAAAAGACGAATTAAATAAATTAAAGTACCTTGATAACTTATCGAAAGAAAACGCGAATAATTTTGAGGTCTTAAACGAGAGTTATAATCGTTTAAACCAAGAAAACGTTGAATTAGTTCGAAGAAATCAACAATTATCGAGTGATTACCAACAAATTGTAACCGAAAATGAACACAATTTGTTTGAATTAGGCGAATTAAAACTAAAATACGACGAATTAACTTTAAAAATGAACCAAATCGATGGTGAGGTTGAAAAATACGACTCAAAAATAACCAAATTAAACCAAGAATTAGTTGAGGCTAATTCAAAATTGAACCGATTAGATAAAGAGAAACAAGTTTTAGAGAATCGCAACGCCTCAGATGAAAATAAATTAAAACAATTCGTAAACGACAAAGAAAATCACGAAACGTTAGAAAAAAAATTCAAATCAACTAAAACCGAGCTTAGCGAGCTTGTAAAAACTCACGAAGAAATTGTGAAGGAAAAGAAATCTTTGGAAAATCAATTCCATGAATTAGAAAAGCATTATAATGAGATTACGCATGAAAAACAATTATTATTAGATGAAATCGATGAGTTAAAAGCAACCCCCATCAGTTTATTAACTAAAAATAACCCGGAAATTGAAAATTTAAAGCGAAAATTAGATGAATATAAATCGATAGATAAAGCTAATCGAGCATCAATTGAATTTTACGAAAACGAATTGGAAAAATTAAAGAATAAAAACGATAAATTAGGCAGGAAATTGGATGAAACGTTGGTGGGGTTACCGAAATTAACGGAAAACGCCGATTTTAGTAACTCGGAGGCGATTTTGGAGTACTTAAGAAACGTCATTTTTAATTACATGACCGGGAAGGAAAGCTTGGTTCTTGCCAAAGTAATCGCGGCCGTTTGTAAATTCGATAAGGATCAAACCGAGTTGGTTTTGCAAAAGGAACAACAAAAACAATCACTTGTAAGGGATTTTATTACGAAATAATGTTTGAAATTAATTCGATTTTTGTTGTAGTTGGGTCAATTCTTTACGAGCTAACATCGGCACTTCCAATAAAAAGTATTCTTTCTTTGTAAATATTGGGTACGTGTATATTTTTGCTATCTTTATATCAGATCATTCCAAATTTAGCTTTTTTTAACTAAAACGTAGCACGCTAAAAACGAGATTACACGAAAATTATTGTAATTATTCTTATTAGTTTTTTGCGTAATCTCTCGGTGAATTAATTTTGCATTATTTATAAATAAAACATTGTTATTTAACTTAATATTAATTAATTTAAAGAATTTACCTTTACCGGCCCATTTTTCATAACCTATAATTATAGGTTGAACTGTCAAAATGAAATGGACCAATCACGATCAAGGTCGTTTTGGTTACAAATTTTAAATGCTCGTTTTAGTTTAAAAGTAAGGTTATAACGTAATAAATTGAGTTTGTCTTGAGATATTCAAGATTATTAATATTTAACCTTTCAGTACACGCGATTGCACAAAATACGTGGCGAAATTTGAGTCGGTAATTATTAAGATCGATTGACAATAGATGGCGCTAGTTTGAAATTATTAAATTTAAAATTTATTTTTTTTATTTTATAAACTTAGATATTTGCGATTAATAACAATTAAAACTATAACTAACATTAGACCTAGAACTAGAAAGTTTGAGGTTTAGCAAAATATGCGAAGAAATTTGAGTCGGTAATTGTTAATAGAATCGATTGATGATAGATGGCGCTAGTGAAGTTATTAAATTAATTTTTTTTTTTATTTTATAAGATATTGCCGGTTATGTTTTAATAAAAATATCTAAAACTAGCACTAGGAAAGCATTAATTAAGTTTTAATGTTAACTTTCATATAGATAAAAAAGTTTTAGATATAAAATTGATACGATTTTAGTGATTTTGTACAATTAGGTGAATTGACATAAAACAATAATTTGATGACAGCCGAAAATGTCAGTTAAAGTTAAAACTATTTTTTTTAATTTGTTCTTTTTAAGTGAAGTGCAACAATCTAGCGCTGAATAACAATTACAATAAATATTAGGATTGCTGTTATCACCTGTCAAGAAATTTGAATGTAAGTATTCACTCAAATATTGTCATTTAAAATGATTAGACAACAAAAGATGGCGCGCGCGTGTATTGAAAGGTTAAGGATAAGGAAATAATTAAAACGTAGCACGTTAAACGAGATTACACGAAAATTATTGTAATTATTATTGCTAGTTTTTTGCGTAATCTCTGCGTGAATTAATTTTGCATCCATTATAAATAAAACAGTTTTTAACTTAATATTAATTAATTTAAAGAATTTCTCTTTACCGGCCAATTTTTCATAACCTATAATTATAGGTTGAGCTGTCAAAACGTAATGGACCAATCACGATCAAGGTCGTTTTGATTACAAATTTTAAATGCTCCTTTTAGTTTAAAAACAAGGTTATAACATAGTAAATTGAATTTATCTTGAGATATTAAAGATTATTAATATTTAACCTTTCAGTACACGTGATTATACAAAATACCAGGCGAAATTTAAGTCGGTAATTGTTAATAGAATCGATTGACGATAGATGGCGCTAGTTTGAAGTTATTAAATTTAAAAATTGTGCAACAATCTAGCGCTGAATAACAATTATAATAAATATTAGGATTATTTTTACCTGTCAAGAAAATCGAAATGCACGTGTATTGAAAGGTTAGGGATAAAGGAAATAATTAAAACTGCATTAATTTTGATCTCTTCTTTTATTAATTTTATAATTATTACTGTATTGTTGTTGTTTTGAGAGAGAGAGAGATTCTCAATTAATAATTATTTTCTCCGTTAATAAATTAATTATTTTTAATAATATATATAGTCTCTACATAAGTCCTACATCTAGCGGTTAAAACTTCGAAACAAATTAAAAAATCATTTAAATAATCGAAAAAGGGGTTATTTTCTTCTATAAAAAAATTAAAATAAAAAAAATTAAAAAAATAAATCGAAAAATCTCTATCACAATGGTCTTTTTATTATTATTATTATTATTAATGGGTTACGAATTTGTTTTATTATTATTTTTCCTCTTGCCATTTTTTCCTCTTCCCATAGGAATCGTTGCAACTCGTAGGCCGTGTTTATAATCATTAATTTAAAAAAAAAAATAATAATAATTGGGGTTAAAAAAATTTAAAAATTAAAAAGAACTAAACGATAACGATAAAATCGACGACTAGCGTGAAGGTAAACTCATCGGGTTTGTGTGTGTGTGTCTTCAATATATTTTATACGAAATTAACCTAAAAATTAAAAAAGATTAATTTAAAATTAAAATTAAACAACATTTTTAGGTTATAAAGAAATGTCAAAACAAATTAAATTTTGAATCTGAGCGAAGTTAGGTAGAAACAAAAAACTGACGATCACCAAGACGACAACAACCGACAATACAAACAAAGTGTGACGTCACATTAGTTTTAAGCACCTTTTCCCTCTCCCTTTCTTTACTTCAGTAGTGAATCGGCTTTAAGAGTGAAATGTTGTAATTTTCTTGGTGCAATAATCGAGTGTCTTCGAGACTAGAAAAGACTTTTAACCCCAAAAGACTATTTGTGACCGGATTTTGATGAGACGTCTATTCAAAGCGATGAGGAACTTGTTTTGAAACAGGTAGGATTTTTTATATTAATTTTGACAGTTAAAATGGTGCCAACTTAAAAACTGGAAATGATAAATAAAATACTAAACGTCAATACTCCAACGCATTTAGATTCTACTAAAATAATTATTTTATATAAAAATTAAAAATGTTTAATTTAAAATTAAACACTTTTAGGTTATAAAATTTTTTTAGATAAGTTTCGACCAATCAAATCCTTTGATTTAAATTTAATTTTAAATCTGAGCGAAGTAGGCGGTGTTAGTTACCGACAAAAAACTGACAATCACCAAGACGACAAAAACCGACAATACAAACAAAGTGTGACGTCACATTGGTTTTAAGCATCTTTTCCCTCTCCCTTTCTTTACTTCAGTACTAAATCGGCTTTAAGAGTGAAATGTTGTAATTTTCTTGGTGCAATAATCGAGTGTCTTCGAGACCAGAAAAGACTTTTAACCCTAAAAGACGATTTGTGACCGAATTTTGATGAGACGTTTACTCAAAGCGACGAGGAAACTTGTTTTGAAACAGGTAGGATTTTTTTTGTATTAATTTTCGCAAAAAAATCACCATCACAGGTAATAAAATACTAAAATTTTGACTGTTAATAGCGTAAAAAGACAACATAAGGTTATAATGATAAGAAGACAAATTGAAAAGTCAAATTGACAGTTAAAATGGTGCCAACTTAAAAACTTGAAATAACATAAAATACTAAACGTATAAACCAAAATAATTCATTTACTGTGTCTTCATATAGGAAATTAACCTAAAAATTGAAGTTTCACGATTTTTCCTTTCTTTAATAACCTTAATGCACTCTTCATACCACAACAACAAAATTGACAGCTTCGGTCATCAGTCAAACTAAATAAGAATAACGATCTTGACGAAGTAAGGTGAATTTTTTTAGGATCAGAAAATGATCATAAGCAAAAGAGTACTGCAAAACCTCTCACATTACTTTGTGAGCAATTGACAGTTAAAATGACATGAAGCACCAAGGTGCCAACTTAAAAACTGAGAATAAATACCCTAACACATTTTATATTCTTCTAATTAACAATTAATTTACTTACCTTATTATTGACTAGTTTTTAATCGAAATATACATCTTATATTTTTCCAAAATCGTAATTTTTTGCTTCTTATTCTATTTTAAAGCGGCGTTTCCTTCCTCCAGTGAAAACTGTTCGTTTTCGTGCTAGGATTGGCGCCAGACGCGGACTTCCTCAAATTCGCCGCCGCGTTATCCAGTCCATTCTTAACATTCGCCACCAAGCGAAGCGCGGGATTCGTTACAATCCCATTCCTTTTTTGCTTATTATTCCCTCCGGAACTATCGGCGGAACTCCCACTTTTTTTATCATTCTTATTTCCAACCCCTGCGGAACTATTACCCAGGATAATTCTCATGTGAGTGTCGCGCGCAAAGTGCGTATCCGGCGCTTTAGCGAAATTATTGTGGCGCAAAACCGGTTGATAAATGTTCATTGCAGCTAAAAATTAATTATTAATACTTTTAGTTTGTTTAATTTAACCCTTTGTGTCCCGACGGTACTTTAAAGTACCGGTGGTTTTAAACAGTCATTTTAAACTGTAGTTATCTATTCGGCGCATTTAGAGCTATCGGTACTTTCTACTATACAAGAAAGAATCTGTATAAAAAATGACACAATCCGCACTGTAAGGTTTTTAGGTATATTTAAACTTATTCATCCAGATGTGAGGTTAGAAGTTTAATGAAAAGTGTTGAATTCTTTGAATATCTTTGATAAATGGTTATTAGGTGTGATTATTACAGATTATTTTAAAAAGAAAGCTTTGAGCTTTAATTTAAAATAAGTGTCATTCCTTAATTTCAATAAACATGGCTGCCAAGAATTTTTAAATTAGCATCTTTTTTGACTCTTTTAAATGTAAGTGTTGTTTCAACAGTTTTTTTTTTAATATTTTTCCAATCCAACCTAACAATTATTATACATCATTTGAAAGAGAAAGCTTTGAGCTTTAATTTAGAACAAGTCTCATTCCTTAATTTCAATAAATACGGCTTCCAGGAATTTTTAAATTAGCATCTTTTTTGACACTTTTAGGTTATACGAAAATGTAAGTTTTGTTTCAACATTTTTTTTCTCAATATTTTTCCAATCCAACCCAACAATTATTATACATCATTTTAAAGAGAAAGCTTTGAGCTTTAATTTAGAATAAGTCTCATTCCTTAATTTCAATAAATACGGCTTCCAGGAATTTTTAAATTAGCATCTTTTTTGACACTTTTAGGTTATACGAAAATGTAAGTTTTGTTTCAACATTTTTTTTCTCAATATTTTTCCAATCCAACCCAACAATTATTATACATCATTTTAAAGAGAAAGCTTTGAGCTTTAATTTAGAATAAGTCTCATTCCTTAATTTCAATAAATACGGCTTCCAGGAATTTTTAAATTAGCATCTTTTTTGACACTTTTAGGTTATACGAAAATGTAAGTTTTGTTTCAACATTTTTTTTCTCAATATTTTTCCAATCCAACCCAACAATTATTATACATCATTTTAAAGAGAAAGCTTTGAGCTTTAATTTAGAATAAGTCTCATTCCTTAATTTCAATAAATACGGCTTCCAGGAATTTTTAAATTAGCATCTTTTTTGACACTTTTAGGTTATACGAAAATGTAAGTTTTGTTTCAACATTTTTTTTCTCAATATTTTTCCAATCCAACCCAACAATTATTATACATCATTTTAAAGAGAAAGCTTTGAGCTTTAATTTAGAATAAGTCTCATTCCTTAATTTCAATAAATACGGCTTCCAGGAATTTTTAAATTAGCATCTTTTTTGACACTTTTAGGTTATACGAAAATGTAAGTTTTGTTTCAACATTTTTTTTCTCAATATTTTTCCAATCCAACCCAACAATTATTATACATCATTTTAAAGAGAAAGCTTTGAGCTTTAATTTAGAATAAGTCTCATTCCTTAATTTCAATAAATACGGCTTCCAGGAATTTTTAAATTAGCATCTTTTTTGACACTTTTAGGTTATACGAAAATATTAGTTTTAACTCAATACTCTTTTTCTCAATATTTTTCTTATTCAACCCATCGAACAGAAAGCTTTAAGCTTCAATTTAAAATAAGTTTTATTTCTTAATTTCAATAAACACGGTTTCCAGGAATTTTTGAATTAGCATCTTTTTTTTCTCTCTTAGATTACGAAAATAGGGGGTTTTGATAGCGTTTTAATTCTGTCACAAAGTTTCAAAATGTTTGACTTCTTGGGACACAAAGGGTTAATTAAATTTAAGTAAATTCTTACAAAACATATTTGGAGTATCATGTACAGGGCTAAGTGGAGGTGATGCGTAAATTGGGCTTTGAGGTTCGCTTTGGAGTGGTGAGAGTAGTTTGCTTAAAGGTCTCGTTTTAGCCCCTCTTGAACATTGTTGTAATTGTTGCGTAAATGATAAAGGCTAAAATGATTCGTTATAATGATTAAAATTTAATTTTAATTGACTTACTTGTACTGGTTGCGCATTTTCAACTTTTTGCCTCTCACCATGTCGACTACTTTGACTCGAACCTGTTAAATTCGAGCTACTTTTCGAATTCGAGCTATGATTTCCCAACGAAACCATCGATCTCCTTTGTTGCTCCCCCCATTCAACTCCTGGGTATAAATTCATCGGTTTACTTTCGGCTGAACCGGAAGTTGTGATCGAATTCGCACTACTACTCGTGTGAGCGGTCGTTTTGTGGGATCTTACGTTGTATTCTTCTAATAATCGCACAACCCCGCGATGCCCCGATTTGGCGGCAACTCTCAAGGCGTTTCTTCCGCACGCGTCGGAATGATTCGGATCCGCGCCGTGTTCTAATAAGGCGACTACGCAAAGTTCGTGTCCTTCTTGGGCGGCTATCCCCAAAGCGGTCGCGCCTTGATTGCAAGTGTGATCTGGGATGGCGCCGTTTTCGAGTAAAAGTTTTACGATATCACTATGACCTTGCCACGAGGCCGAATGCAAAGCTGTGCGATTTTCTAAATCGCAAGCGTCCACATCCGCCCTACCAACGGTTAATAATAAAGAAACCATCTCAGTGTGGCCTTGCCATGAAGCGACATGCAACGGGGTTCGCCCCTCTAAATCTCGAGTTTCAACATCTCCTCCTTGTTGAATAAAATATTTCGCCATCGCTAAACGATTATCCAACGATAAAACATAAAGCGTACTTCGACCATCCGCATCTTTCGAATCAATATCAGCCCCGTTTGACATTAAAAGTTGCACAACATCGTAATGCCCCTCTAAAGCTGCCAGGCGGAGTGCCGTTTTACCATCGTGAGGTCTTTGATCGCACGGGGCTTTGTGTTTCTCAAGAAACGCGTTTACTAAGGCTGTGTGCCCACCTTGAGCCGCCAACACCAAAGGGGCTTTTCCTTCATTATCGGTCTCCTCAATGCGAGCACCCGCTTCTAATAGGGCTTCACATACATCTTGATGCCCTTCAAAAGCGGCGTAATGCAAAGGGGTCCACCCGGAATTGTCGCGATGTTGCTCGTCAAGCCCCCGATCGAGTAATTGCCTCACCACTTCGACGCAACCTTGCGCCGCTGCCACAGAAAGAACGGTTCGTCCCTCCGAATCCATCGAGTCTATGCAACACCCCCAAAAAAGTAATAAAGCGACTACCGGGGCGTGACCCATACTAGCGGCTGCCCAAAGTGGACTACGACCACTATTATCGCAATGATCGACGTCTGCTTCATTTTCAAGAAGTAATTCACAAACATCTCTAAATAAAATAAAAATTAAAAAAATTTGACATATGTCAAAAAAATTTTTTTTTTAGGTTATGTTAAATTTTTTTTAAATAAACTTACTTGTGTCCTTCGAAAGATGCAACTAACAACGGAGTCATCCCTTCGTTATCTTTATGATCTACACTAGCGTTTCGTTCCAACAAAGTAGACACAACACTAGTTCCGGGAGATCTTGGAGCGCACAAAGCGGCCACCGATAAAGCGGTGCGACCATCGGCGTCCGCGTGATTAATATTCGCCCCGAAATCTAATAAATGCTCGACGATTTCCGAGTGCCCCATGTAAGCCGCAGCTATTAAAGCGGTGCGACCTTCGTGGTCCGTTAAGTTAACTTTGGCTCCGTTTTGTAGTAAAATCCTCACGATTTCTTCGTGCCCCGACCAAGCGGCCGCTCTCAAAGCGGTCCGATTCTCCGCGTCCATGCTATCTAATGTGCATCCGTGTTTAACTAAAAGTTCCACAACCTAAAAAAATTATTATTATCATTATTTTTAAATAAAAAAAAATAGCGATCTGTAATAATAAAATTTTTTTTTTGAATTTGGTACCAATGACAACTAACTTAATTGTTATGAAAAAAATTGAAATTGACATTTATTAATTGACGTTTATACTCTATTTTTTTAATTCGAAGAAGTGTTTTCAAATTGAAGCGCCAAAAAGAACGGTTTTCAGACGCACGTGTTAGTTCTAGTTTTAGTTCAATAAAAATATATAACCTTATAGTTTATTCCCGGACGCTCGAATATGATAATTTAAAGGAGGAGTTTTTATGAAGATTCCGGATTAAAAATTTACCGAAAAATCGTTCGCCGTTTATGTTTCAACGCCTATTTATTGCGGATTAAGGAGGTAACTTTAATTTTAATTGATTAAATTTAATTAATTTTTTAATGTCAAATTTGACGTTAATAGAAATGATTTAGGTTGGTATTAAATTGAACTAGACATAATTTCAAATTTGACGTTTGACAGTGTTGGAATATTAAGATTTTAGTGATTTTGTAAATTAGGTGTTTTGACATAAAAAAATAATTTAATGACAGATGATAATGTCAAAATGGGGTCATACACGATTTTTTTTTTATTATATTTTCTGAAAGTTTATATAAAAATATAGTTACCGTTATTTTTTTTTTTAATATTTTCGAACAAAGTCATTGTTAAAAAAATTATTGGAAATTTATATACCCATTTGCGCTTTTAAAATTCCCGCGTTGATGACGTACGATTCTCACTTTTGCGTCCCCTGCTCCCCGCTCAAATGCGAGAAAGAGATGAACGTCATTTAGGTTGTATTGAAAAGNAAGTTAACTTTGGCTCCGTTTTGTAGTAAAATCCTCACGATTTCTTCGTGCCCCGACCAAGCGGCCGCTCTCAAAGCGGTCCGATTCTCCGCGTCCATGCTATCTAATGTGCATCCGTGTTTAACTAAAAGTTCCACAACCTAAAACAATTATTTTTTTGAAATAAAAAAAAATGGCGATCTGTCATAATTTTTTTTTTTTTTTGAATTTGGTACCAATGACAACTAACTTAATTGTTATGAAAAAAAATTGAAATTGACATTTATTAATTGACGTATATTTTTTTAATTCGGAAAAGTGTTTTCAAATTGAAGATATAAAATTCGGATTTAGCCGCACGTCTCTCGAACCGGAACGATTCTAGTTCTAGGTCTTGTGTTAGTTCGTGATAGAGCTGGTGTAAAACTAGAACCAACACTAGACCGAGAACTAGAAACAGTTAAGGTTAAGGTCTTTTATTCTCTTTTTTGTTTTTTGAGATAAATGCATCATACATATTTTAAAGGTTTTTTAATAAAGAAGAATACATGATGAAAGAACACAATGAAGTTGTCCTTTTGTCTACTATATGATAACTAACGTCAGGTGTAAAATGTCAACCTTAATTTTGACATATTTGTAACACGACATATTTATCTTCAATATTAATGAAGTTACGGTCAACTTCCTGTTAGAAATGTCAACCTCAATTTTGACATATTTGTAGTCACCCCGTCTATTCTGACACTATAGTGTAAGCAGATCAGAAGATATACTGGAGAAAACTCTTAAATGCTATCTTTTTGAATCAAGACTTCAACGGAATGTCGAAATATACTCTTGCGAAAAATTGCATTAAAATATGTCTCTTCGCCACCTACCACTGTTCCTAGTGAACAGTTAGTTATTCAGTGCAGCAGGCCAAATTTATGCAGATCGGTGATGTAATCTACATGGCAAAAATGAAAAAAAATTGCTATTTTTAGCATACAACGTAAGGTTGTTTAATTATGAATATTAAATCAATATTTTACTTATACAGGGTGATTTATAATATACGGAGCAGATTAAATAGATACCACGGGCCAAACTGAAGATTACTACGTTTAAATTCAAACTGCGAATATTTCGGGGTTACTTAAACAATGCATAATTAGCAGCAATAATAAAATCTTTGTAATATGGTAGTTACGGCTATTTAAAAATTTGTTAAAATTTTCAAAAACTGGTGTTTGTTTGTTGAAAACCGCTGATCCATGTTGTTATTGCTGCCAATCCAATTGATATGGTTACCTAGCAGCGGACATGTCATTTAAGGGCTCCTTCAAAAATGAGGATGGCGTTGATAAGTATTTTAATTGTTCTTTACTGAATATCAGCGGTTCCCAAAAATGGACTTATTTAAAAAATTAACATGCGATATCTATGTAACTATTAAGTTTTTAACAGAACATTATTAAGAAAATCTCTTCAGTTTTACCCCAAGTACCTACCCCTTTAGTCTGCTCCGTATGTTATAAATCACCCTGTATATACAGGTGTCTCAGCGAGACCGGTCATTAGACGTTTCTGGGGTTCTGGCCAAAATAAAAATTTGAGAATGCAGATTTAAATATCAATTGCGTTCTCTTCGACTAAAATATTTTCAGATTTCTAACACTTCCGGTTATACCGGAAGTCACCACCTACTTTATTTTTTTAAATGGAACAACCTGTATATTTTTACAAGTTTGGATTTATCTGTTTTCATTAGCCCACCAGAAAGGGAATTTTCCGGGAAATACCGGAAATCGGTTATATTTTTATTAGGACATGATATTTTGACAGTTTTTCGATTAATTTATTTTTAAAATTAACTTTGATTGATTAAAATTAGGTTTGGATAAAAAATTTAATTCTTTCTCTGGTAGGCCATATAAAATTTTCAGCTTTTTTGCCGTTGAATATGGAGAAACGACAGTTCTATTTTTGACCACCCTGACGCGAAGAAAAATATACAGCAATTTGAAAAACAAACATTAATAATCGCTTAAAATTGAAGATGGCGTTGAAAGAAATTTATTTGTAGCATGAATCTAGTATTCATCAAACCATTTCATTTGATACCTTGCTCATGAAAATCGGAATGTAAGTGACAGAGTTACAGCTTAGGGCGTTTTTTATCTGACATCCTGTATATAGTACAAATAAGTTATTTAGTATAGGAGTTATGGACCCTGTATATAAACAGGTGTCCCGTATCTTCCGCATCAGAGCATTATACGGTTATAGGATACATTATTATGAAGCGATCTTTCTAATAAAATTTTTCGAAATGTTTATAATAACAGAACGATTTCGAATGTTCTAAGTTCGTTTTTAACATTTTTTCATTATCATATTTTCATGAAAAACACATTTGGCAACATAGAACAACATTTTAACAGTAAGATTTTCGATTCAGAGTCGATCGTAGAATGTCGCTAGGTGTAGATTATCCGCCAATTTCTGAACACCTGTATATATATATAAAAAAATTAAAAAATTTAATTATATTCCTAATTAAACAACCTTATGTTGTATGCTAAAAATAGCAGTTTTTATGTCTTGTATTAACTCCTTCTTTTCAAAAAAAGTTTCGGTTTCAATTTCGGCCCAAACTACGACCGCGACCGCGAATTTCGGTTTCGACTTAAAATTTTGATTCGGTCGGACACTACATATTTGTAATCGTCGTAAAAAATCCTTTAAAATGAGCCCAAACATGATACGTTTAATTTCAATATTACTCGAGATATAAGCAACTTCCGGTTTAAAATGTCAATGTCATTTTGATATATTCTTAATTTTTATAAAATGTCTTAAAATTTGTCACTAAAACAAAAATGTAATAAAAAAACAGAAATTAAGGTTGGTATTGATATTTAAAAATTAAATTGCTATCTTCATTGTTGCTAACTTCAGGTTTAATGTTTTTTATTCTAACTTTTTTGTTTTTTTGAGATAAATGCGTCATGTTTGGACTCATTTTAAAGGTTATTTTATAAAGAATACATCACGAAAGAACACCATGAAGTTGTCAATTTGTCTATTTTATGATAACTAACTTCAGGTGTGAAATGTCAACCTCAATTTTGACATATTTGTAATCTTCATTAAAAATCCTTTAAAATGAGTACAAACACGACATATTTATCTTCAATATTAATGAAGTTATGGCCAACTTCCGGTTAGAAATGTCAACGTCAATTTTGACATATTTGTAATCGTCGTGAAAAATCGTCTAAAATGAGCCCAAACATGATACGTTTAATTCCAATATTACTCGAGATATAAGCAACTTCCGGCTCGAAATGTCAATGGCATTTTGATATATTCTTAATTTTATAAATTATGTTAAAATTTGTCGCAAAAACAAAAATCAGAAATTAAGGTTGGTATTAATATTTAAAAATTAAATTGCTATCTTCATTGTTGCTAACTTCAGGTTTAACGTTTTTTATTGCAACTTTTTTGTTTTTTGAGATAAATGCGTCACGTTTGAACACACTTTAAAGATTTTTTAATAAAGAATACATCATGAAAGAACACCATGAAGTTGTCCATTTGTCTATTATATGATAACTAACTTCAGGTGTAAAATGTCAACCTCAATTTTGACATATTTGTAATCTTCATTAAAAATCCTTTAAAGTGAATACAAACACGGTATATTTATCTGCAATATTAATGAAGTTAAGGTCAACTTCCGGTTAGAAATGTCAACACTAAAATCAAGTTTTCACATTGAGATTTCGTAAATGTCTCGATAGCACCTTACGAGTTCTAAACGACATTTTGATAACATTTTTTGATACCTGCATTTGTTTAATGGTTATTGCAAATTTTGTGATCTCGTTTTGTGAAGTTAGCACCCCAAAATTATTTTACTATTATTAAAAATGGTAGAGAACAATAGAACTCAATGGGGTGCAATGGGAACTCAAAAGAAATTTAAAGTTTTAAAAAAATGATGTGCTAACTTCACAGACGTCTAGTAATAGTGTAAAACTAAAACTAACAATAGAATGAGAACTAAAAATATTTAAGGTTAATGTATTTTATTCACTTTTTTGAAATAAATGCATCATGTTTGGACACATTTTAAAGATTTTTTTAATAAAGAATACATCATCAAAGAACACCATGAAGTTGTCTATTATATGATAACTAACTTCAGGTGTAAAATGTCAACCTCAATTTTGACATATTTGTAATCTTCATTAAAAATCCTTTAAATTGAGTATAAACACGACATATTTATCTTCAATATTAATAAAGTTATGGTCAACTTCCGGTTTGAAATGTCAATGTCATTTTGATATATTGTTAATTTTTATAAAATGTCTTAAAATTTGTCACAAAAACAAAAATCAGAAATTAAGGTTGGTATTAATATTTAAAAATTATAATGCTATCTTCATTGTTGCTAACTTCAGATTTAACGGTTTTTTTATACAAACTTTTTTGTTTTTTGAGATAAATGCATCATGTTTGGACACATTTTAAAGATTTTTTAATAAAGAATACATCATGAAAGAACACCATGAAGTTGTCCATTTGTCTATTATATGATAACTAACTTCAGGTGTAAAATGTCAACCTCAATTTTGACATATTTGTAATCTTCATTAAAAATCCTTTAAAATGAGTACAAACACGACATATTTATCTTCAATATTAATGAAGTTATGGTCAACTTCCGGTTAAGAATGTCAACGTCAATTTTGACATATTTGTAATCGTCGTGAAAAATCCTTTAAAATGAGTCCAAACATGATACGTTTAATTCCAATATTACTCGAGATATAAGCAACTTCCGGTTTGAAATGTCAATGTCATTTTGACATATTCTTAATTTTTATAAAATGTCTTAATATTTGTCACAAAAACAAAAATATAATAAAAAAAAATAAAAAATTAAGGTTGGTATTAATATTTAAAAATTAAATTGCTATCTTCATTGTTGCTAACTTCGGGTTTAATGTTTTTTATTCTAACTTTTTTGTTTTTTGAGATAAGTGCGTCATCTTTGGACTCATTTTAAAGGTTTTTTAATGAAGATGACAAATATGTCAAAATTGACGTTGACGTTTCAAACCGGAAGTGATTGTATTTCCATTAATATTAATGTTAAATATGTCGAGTTTGGACTCATTTTAAAGGATTTTTTATGAAGTTGACAAATACGTCAAAATTAAAAGATGAAACTTCAGGTTTAACCTTTTTTATTTTAACTTTTTGGTTTTTTGAGATAACTGCGTCATGTTTGGACTCATTTTAAAGGTTATTTGATAAAGATTACGAATATAATAATAGAATTAATGTTTTGATTTTACTCCTCCGAATTAAAAAAAAATATAGTATAATAAATCAAATTTTTTTTACCTCTGTGTGTCCCCCCCAAGCTGCGGCTCTCAACGGTGTCCACCCATCCACATCAGCTTGATCCGCATTCGCCCCCGCTTCCAACAACACTTTAACAACGTGGGCTTGCCCCAATCTCGCCGCAACATGCAACGCCGCTTGCCCGTGAATATCTTGGAGATCAAAAATCGGTTCGGGGGATGGTTCCGAAGAAGTGGTCGCCAAAGAAATTTGGCTCTCATAATCGCATCCTTCGGAATCGCCTTGCTCAACAGCTCCCGCTTCGAGTAATAACCTCATTACTTTAGGATCCGTTGGTAAAAAGGCCCCGAAATTAACCCCCGCCATTTCGTTACCCTCCAAAAGGCATTCTTCGACGTTACAACCACTTAAAATCATCCAAAGAACTGTTAAGGTATGGACGTCGATTAAATTTTGATTCGGTTGGGTTAAATTAGGATTTTGAGTATTATCGGGTTTAATTTCGATGGATTCGATCGATTTTTTATCTTTTCGGTGATGGTGGTGATGTTTTTGAGTCTTTTCTTTCTTAATTTCGGCGTAAATGGGGAACGATTCGTTATTTTCGGTGCTTTGTTGCGTGTTTTCGATGAAGCTCGAATCCAATTTTTCTTGGTTATCATCCAAATCGAGATTTTCGATGTTATCTAAATTCTCGGTTTCATTTTTAACGAGTTCTCGAAGCGCTTTTAAGTCCGAATAGATCTCGGTGTTGGTTTTTTCTAAAGAATCGGTGATTGCGTTCCTTTCCTGGCTCATTTTGTATACTAAATTCGTTTTATTTTCGGGTTTTTCGTTCAAGTATTGTTCCATTCGGGTTAAATGGAACGCGTAGTCGTAGATTTCTTGGTTGTTTAAATATTTTGCGTGTAAAGTGTAATACATCGCTAAAATGCAATGGCCGTGGAATATGTTGCATAAATATTTTTGGGTGCAATGTTTTATGTCGAGGAGCCACTCGGAAAACGAATGATGAAACAAACGGATCGTACCGTTTCGAGAAACGATTAAAATCCTTCGTAACAAATAAAATCGCTTTTTAAAGTCTTCCAGCGTTATTTTGTTGTTGTATATTTTCACGATGTCGTATAATAAAGTTTCGTTTAACGCGCATTTCGCTGCTAAAATCACGTTTAGGAGGGGTTGAACTTTCGCGAATTGCCTTCGATTAAATAATCTTTGACTCAACCACAAATATAGCCCGTTTAAAGTCCCGGGGATTTCCCTAACCTCTCTTAAAACGATAAAATTATCCGAAACCCCATCCAAAACTTTCTCCAAATACAAAAAACACCCGTTACTCTTAATATGTAATTGATTCAACATCTCCGCGGTGTCTCGACTGATGTGTTGGCGTAAACTATTTTCTTGATCCAATCTTGCTAAAATGTACTGTTGGACGTCTCTGACAACTTGGCTCTTTCGTAAATCGTCCAAACTTAATTTGCGGAACCCCGTAAACATTTTTGCGATACTTTTCGATTGTTTTCGAGCTGTGCAAACTAAAAGTAACCATTGGGGGAATAAATGGTGGTGATTTGCGAGTAATTCGGCGATTGTTCTTGATTGGGATGATCGTTCGCGCGGTTTTGAACGAGTTAACGTCGAATTGCTATAAACGAAGGAGTGCTCATCGATCGAATCGATTAAGATGAATAAACTCGTTTTTGGGGGATCAATTTCTAATAAAGGAAAAAGAAGCGCCCTCTTTAAACAGTCATCGGGGTTATTTTCGATATTTTTGGCTCTCAATGCTATTTGTATTTCAGAATCCGATTTTAATTTATCCAAGTACGCGTCGGCTATTAAGGTTCTTGGATTTATGGGTAAATTTGGAACATTTTTTTCTTTCTTATCTAAAACGTTTACGTTTGAATAAAAATTTTCTTGCAAGCTATTATCTGCAGTTTTTAACGAGTAATCGCTCTCCGAATCTAACGTTAAACAATCCGAATTGGTGATTTTTTCGTTTTTAACGGCCTCGTTTTTTTCGGTTTCGGCTAATTTTCTTCGCATACTCCGTTCTTTGTGGCTTTCTGTTGAGTGATTTAGTATTTGCGTTACTAGGGATCGTACGAATTCGCTTAAAGATAAACTTTTTTCATTGTGACCTTGTAAGAAATGATAACAAAGTAATCTTCGGTTCAATGCGCGTTGTTGTCGCCCGCTTGGGCCTTGAGATGGCCAACAAAGTTCCGAGCAGAACGTCGTTTTTCCACAACCGGGACCTCCTAAAAGCAAAGCCCCGCACGTTTTTGAAATTGGACGTTGGTCCAAGCAATGAGAGAGTTTTTGGAAGGCCCATTCGCGGCAATGAAATTTTTTTCTGTCTTCGTTTGTCATTTTGATTCGATTTTAATGGAGTTTTAACGGATTTTGTATTCTTGGGTTGGAAATAATTCTTCGGGGGTTGATTTTAAGTGGTTAGGCATTATTTGATTCAATCTGAAAAAAAAAATCAAATTAAATATGTATATAATTTAATTAATACCTATTGATTATTTATAACAATTTAATCATTTTTTATAAATAATTTACCTTTAGAACCGCAATTGACTCAAATATAAATCTGATAAATTGAAGAAAAATATCCNTTTATCTATAATAATAATTAATTATAATTAAAGATTAAAAAATGTTCATTAGATACCTAATTAAAGTTTATTCTAAACAGAAACAAGAATTAATGAAAAACGAACTCAAAAACTTAATTATTTTTTTGATGAGGTAAATTAAAAATAAATTGTTGACATTCTGGAATGCGAACAAGTGGATGGTTTCCTCTACATAACGAAACAAGATCATCAAATTTCTTTCTTGAAATATTTATTGGGTGTTTATTCAAAGCAGCGACAGGGAAATCCAAAGGGTTCTTGAGTAAACGTTTGAGACGAATGCAGTCGTAGGTATTCTCAAAATGACTAGTTTTAAGAAACAACTTATCAGGTTCAGTTTTTCGCACTTGAATCTCCTTAATATCAGTCCATTTTATGCGTTTACCAGATTCGGATATTTTCACATTTAATATTCGAATTTCTTTCGAAAGAGCTTTGAAATCTTTGTATGTCATTGGAATGACGTTATAAGGAGACTTTTTTCGTGCTAACCGAATCACTGGGTGTAACTGTGAAGGCATAAATATACTGCCAGCTGTGGCAATAGCCTTAGAGATTGCACTATGAGCAGAATCGCCTTCGTTCTGACCATGGTTAGTTTCGAAATAGCTTAGAGTAATTTCGGTCAACGCTGAAAATTTGTTAACTGCGTACATCAGCATTGCTGCAATTATAGAGTTTTTATTTTGCCCATAACACCCATCAGAGAAAAGGTTCGCTTTCACTATTTTTTGTTTTTCACTGTATTCTTCTAAAGTCTTGAAAATGCCCTTCTACTAGCTGTTTCATCCCAAAAAAAACAATTACAGTCTTTATTTGCAATATTATAAACAGTAAAATTAAATGTCGATAAGCGGCTTTTATAAAATATGGCACTTTCTTTGGATATGGGGACGTATATAANTTTTAATGAAACGTCAAAAAATGTCACTTTAAGACGCATAGGAGATAGCGCCACCTGCCGAAAAAGTCTTAAAACATACGTTTGTAACTATCTTCTCATCATGTCAAATAAGAATTACTATTTGTTTTTCTTTATAACGCAAAACGTGTACGAGTGACTAAAACGAACTTCTAAGACGCAAATTTCTTTTTAGTTTTATTTCTAAAACTGAGTGAGTTAAATAATTTTTTTTAATGAAACGTCAAAATAATGTAGTTTGAAAAAGTGAGGTTAGGTTGTGTTGAAAAAGTGTGGTTAAACATCCTCAACATTATTTTTCTACTCGCATTTGTGAGAATGAACATTTCGTGTTCTCGGGGGCGGCCGATGTCTTCGAAAACGGCCGTGTTAACTTAAAATTAAAATCTATCTGTTCGTCCCAACCTCACTTTTCCAAGTGACATTTTTTGACGTTTCATTAAAAAAAAATTTATTTTACTCACTCAGTGCGTCCTGGAAGAAATTTTTTTCTGTCTTAGTTAGTCATTTTGATTTGATTTTAAAGGATTTTGTATTCTTGGGTTAGAAATAATTCTTCGGGGGCTGATTTTAAGTGGTTAGGCATCATTTGATTCAATCTGAAAAAGAAAGTCAAATCAAATTTATAATTAATTTGACATTTCAAACAGATACCAACCTAAAATTAAATAAAAAAATTTTTTTTTTATTATTTGCTAATTTAATTAATACTTATTCATAATTAATAACAATTTAATATTTTTTTTTTAAACAATTTATCTTAAGAATCACAATTGACTCAAATTAACCATATAAATCAGATAAATTAAAGACGTCAAAATTTTTGAGGTTATATTTTTTTAAACTCGCAAATAGCGAAATTCTTACGCAATATTCTTGAGCCTACGACCTCAACTGCGACGTTTATTATTAGATAAATAAACTGGCGAACAGCTGTTGTCCGCTTGTGATATACGAGCTTTAACTTTCCGTCTTCACTACTTTAATAGATTCAAAACAAAAGTAGGATCATATTAAGCATTAACTTAGGTTGTATCATATAAAACGATCTTGGCAAACTTAATTGGGGGAGATTAATTAAGATAATTACGTTTCCCCAAAAAAAGTTTGGTTAAAAATCGATTATGACTCATTTTATTATTTTTTTTAATAAATTACTGATGCGAAAAAGGGGGAGATCAATTTAAACGCGATATGAATTGAGCAATTAGGTTCTTAGAGATCCTTATAAAGAGATCTATTGTTTTTATACCGAAACTAAGACGGTTAACGGGGATAATCGAGTTTTGAAGCATTTCCGGTTAAAATAAGCGCGTACTTACGTGGATTTATCCGTGTTACTCCGTTTAAAACAGTAATTAAGCGAAAACACCCGGTTTTTTTCCTCTAAAAGACGTACTCTTGTAATCCGCACTAGTTTACCAAGTTTTATTGGTTATGACATTTTTTTGACAGATGGGACCGAAGTGAAGTTGGATATCAGGGTTGCCAACTTAAAAAAAACTTAGATTATTTATAAACTCATATATTTTTCTTCAATATATTTCGGTCAAACGTACAATGAACATATAATTAGTTTGACAAAGTTAATAACTACTTTAATAACGTCTCGTATTACAATAAAGCGATATAAATAATCTAAGAAATAGATAAAGAACATTTTTTTAAATCTTTTTAACTCGATACATCTTATTCGAAACGTCTAGATGTCGCTTGTTGGGAAACCAAAAACGCAAAATTAACAATTTTTCGATTATTAACCAAATTGAAAGTAAAAAATAGGAAAATATAAAAAACGTTAAATCTAACTGATTTTCCTTACTTATTTATTTTTAATTTTTTTCTCTAAAAAAAAGAGGAAGGGGTTGGATTCAAAAATAAACTTAATTTTAGTTGCAGAGAAAATCGAAAAATCAATAACTTTTCTCTCCTTTTTAATAGAAAAAAAAAAAAATAACGAGTCGTATATAAAATATCTATATACACACACAGATGTGTCATTTAATATCGAAAAATCCCCAAAGATTTTTAGATTTTCCAATAAATAAATAAACACCCTGCACAAAAACGTTCTTTTAAAACCGAAATCGACAATAAAATAAAATAAAACAAATATCCTTTTTGTTGTTGTTGACAAAGTAATAATGAACTTACTTTTAATCGTCAGCGATTTTACTTTCAAGCTGGGCGATTTGTTCGGGGGTCAAAAAGGGCACCCTTTTTAAGTGTTTAAAGAGGATGTGAAGTGGTACCGGGTCCATAGGATGAGCCACATTCACCGCCGAACTCAAAAGATCCACCAAAGTGATCAAAAAATTAAACCACGTCTCTTTTTGTTTTTCCGTTACGTTATCCGATGATAACAAATATTCCGTACGAACCACCAACATAGCAACGGTTGAAATACCCAACTAAAAAATAATTTCTAATTAATCAAAATTTATTAAGAAAATATTCAAGAATCATCATGTGGCTTAACACGTTAAAAATAAATAAAATTAATCGTTAAAATTAATTTTAGAATCAAAAATCGTTTCATTTGAGCCCAAACTCGACTTAATTCGGATTAAAATTAATCAACTTCCGGTTAAACCGGAAGTAAGGCTTTTTTTGCGATTTATTTTAAATCGATTTAAAAATTAAAAATCGTTTCATTCTAACATATAAATCGTCTTAACTAAATATTGATAAACCGGCCCTTATAATAATTAATTGAAACGTCAAAATTTCAAAAAACATCAATTTAATGTATTTTTTTTAGGAATTTTTAAAGATTTGACATTAAAAAAAACAAACAAATTCCTTTTTCGTAGTAGTTGATTTAGCATAAATATTCTTAAAAAGAAATGACGTTTCATAAAATTGACATTTATTTTGACAAATTGTTGTNTTATTAAAGTGAGGTTAGGAATCTTCAACATCATTTTCGAGTAACAACACGGCCGTTTTCGAAGACATCGGCCGCCCCCGGCCATCCCAGAGGCTACAATATTAAAGAACCTCGTATTCTTGGGGGCGGCCGACGTCTTCGAAGTCGGCCGAGTTCACTTTTTGTAACAAAGTACTCGTCGATTTGGATTTAAGTCTTTGATGCACGGCATAACCTCAAAAATTTCTAGTTTTAGTTCTATTTCTAACGCAAAATGAGTTAAATAAATTTTTTTTAATGAAACGTCAAAATAAAATGTCATTTGAAAGTAAGGATAGATTATGTTATTAAAGTGAGGTTATGAATCTTCAATATCATTTCCGAGTACCAACACGGCCGTTTTCGAAGACATCGGCCGCCCCCGACCATCCCGGACGCTACAACATTAAGAACCTTCAGTTCTTGGGAGCGGCCGAAGTCTTCGAAGTCGGCCGAGTTATTAAAACGTCAAAATAAAATGTCATTTGAAAGTGAGGTTAGATTGTGTTATTAAAGTGAGGTTAGGAATCTTCAACATCATTTTCGAGTAACAACACGGCCGTTTTCGAAGACATCGGCCGCCCCCGGCCATCCCAGAGGCTACAACATTAAGAACCTTCAGTTCTTGGGGGCGGCCGATGTCTTCGAAGTCGGCCGAGTTATTAAAACGTCAAAATAAAATGTCATTTGAAAGTGAGGTTAGGAATCTTCAACATCATTTTCGAGTAACAACACGGCCGTTTTCGAAGACATCGGCCGCCCCTGGCCATCCCAGAGGCTACAACATTAAGAACCTTCAGTTCTTGGGGGCGGCCGATGTCTTCGAAGTCGGCCGAGTTATTAAAACGTCAAAATAAAATGTCATTTGAAAGTGAGGTTAGGAATCTTCAACATCATTTTCGAGTAACAACACGGCCGTTTTCGAAGACATCGGCCGCCCCTGGCCATCCCAGAGGCTACAACATTAAGAACCTTCAGTTCTTGGGGGCGGCCGATGTCTTCGAAGTCGGCCGAGTTATTAAAACGTCAAAATAAAATGTCATTTGAAAGTGAGGTTAGGAATCTTCAACATCATTTTCGAGTAACAACACGGCCGTTTTCGAAGACATCGGCCGCCCCTGGCCATCCCAGAGGCTACAACATTAAGAACCTTCAGTTCTTGGGGGCGGCCGATGTCTTCGAAGTCGGCCGAGTTATTAAAACGTCAAAATAAAATGTCATTTGAAAGTGAGGTTAGATTGTGTTATTAAAGTGAGGTTAGGAATCGTCAACATCATTTTCGAGTAACAACACAGCCGTTTTCGAAGACATCGGCCGCCCCCGGCCATCCCAGAGGTTACAACATTAAGAACCTCGGGTTCTTGGGGGCGGCCGACGTCTTCGAAGTCGGCCGAGTTCACTTTTTGTAACAAAGTACTCGTCGATTTAGATCTTTGACGCACGGCATAACCTCAAAAATTTCTAGTTTTAGTTTTATTTCTAACGCAAAATCATTTAAAGAAATTTTTTTTAATGAAACGTCAAAAAATGTCACTTTAAGACGCATAGGAGATAGCGTCACCTGCCGAAAAAGTCTTAAAACATACGTTTGTAACTATCTTCTCATCATGTCAAATAAGAATTACTATGTGTTTTTCTTTATAACGCAAAACGTGTACGAGTCACTAAAACGAACTTCTAAGACGCAAATTTCTTTTTAGTTTTATTTCTAAAACTGAGTGAGTTAAATAAATTTTTTTAATGAAACGTCAAAAAAATGTCATTTGAAAAAGTGAGGTTAGGTTGTGTTTAACATCCTCAACATCATTTTTCTACTCGCATTTGTGAGAATGAACATTTTGTGTTCTCGGGGGCGGCCGATGTCTTCGAAAACGGCCGTGTTAGCTTAAAATTAAAATTTATCTGTTCATCCGAACCTCACTTTTCCAAGTGACATTTTTTGACGTTTCATTAAAAAAAAATTTATTTTACTCACTCAGTGCGTCCTGGAAGAAATTTTTTTCTGTGTTCGTTAGTCATTTTGATTTGATTTTAAAGGATTTTGTATTCTTGGGTTAGAAATAATTCTTCGGGGGCTGATTTTAAGTGGTTAGGCATTATTTGATTCAATCTGAAAAAGAAAGTCAAATCAAATTTATAATTAATTTGACATTTCAAACAGATACCAACCTAAAATTAAATAAAAAAAATTTTTTTTTATTATTTACTAATTTAATTAATACTTATTCATAATTAATAACAATTTAATATTTTTTTTTTAAACAATTTATCTTAAGAATCACAATTGACTCAAATTAACCATATAAATCAGATAAATTAAAGACGTCAAAATTTTTGAGGTTATATTTTTTTAAACTCGCAAATAGCGAAATTCTTACGCAATATTCTTGAGCCTACGACCTCAACTGCGACGTTTATTATTAGATAAATAAACTGGCGAACAGCTGTTGTCCGCTTGTGATATACGAGCTTTAACTTTCCGTCTTCACTACTTTAATAGATTCAAAACAAAAGTAGGATCATATTAAGCATTAACTTAGGTTGTATCATATAAAACGATCTTGGCAAACTTAATTGGGGGAGATTAATTAAGATAATTACGTTTCCCCAAAAAAAGTTTGGTTAAAAATCGATTATGACTCATTTTATTATTTTTTTTAATAAATTACTGATGCGAAAAAGGGGGAGATCAATTTAAACGCGATATGAATTGAGCAATTAGGTTCTTAGAGATCCTTATAAAGAGATCTATTGTTTTTATACCGAAACTAAGACGGTTAACGGGGATAATCGAGTTTTGAAGCATTTCCGGTTAAAATAAGCGCGTACTTACGTGGATTTATCCGTGTTACTCCGTTTAAAACAGTAATTAAGCGAAAACACCCGGTTTTTTTCCTCTAAAAGACGTACTCTTGTAATCCGCACTAGTTTACCAAGTTTTATTGGTTATGACATTTTTTTGACAGATGGGACCGAAGTGAAGTTGGATATCAGGGTTGCCAACTTAAAAAAAACTTAGATTATTTATAAACTCATATATTTTTCTTCAATATATTTCGGTCAAACGTACAATGAACATATAATTAGTTTGACAAAGTTAATAACTACTTTAATAACGTCTCGTATTACAATAAAGCGATATAAATAATCTAAGAAATAGATAAAGAACATTTTTTTAAATCTTTTTAACTCGATACATCTTATTCGAAACGTCTAGATGTCGCTTGTTGGGAAACCAAAAACGCAAAATTAACAATTTTTCGATTATTAACCAAATTGAAAGTAAAAAATAGGAAAATATAAAAAACGTTAAATCTAACTGATTTTCCTTACTTATTTATTTTTAATTTTTTTCTCTAAAAAAAAGAGGAAGGGGTTGGATTCAAAAATAAACTTAATTTTAGTTGCAGAGAAAATCGAAAAATCAATAACTTTTCTCTCCTTTTTAATAGAAAAAAAAAAAAATAACGAGTCGTATATAAAATATCTATATACACACACAGATGTGTCATTTAATATCGAAAAATCCCCAAAGATTTTTAGATTTTCCAATAAATAAATAAACACCCTGCACAAAAACGTTCTTTTAAAACCGAAATCGACAATAAAATAAAATAAAACAAATATCCTTTTTGTTGTTGTTGACAAAGTAATAATGAACTTACTTTTAATCGTCAGCGATTTTACTTTCAAGCTGGGCGATTTGTTCGGGGGTCAAAAAGGGCACCCTTTTTAAGTGTTTAAAGAGGATGTGAAGTGGTACCGGGTCCATAGGATGAGCCACATTCACCGCCGAACTCAAAAGATCCACCAAAGTGATCAAAAAATTAAACCACGTCTCTTTTTGTTTTTCCGTTACGTTATCCGATGATAACAAATATTCCGTACGAACCACCAACATAGCAACGGTTGAAATACCCAACTAAAAAATAATTTCTAATTAATCAAAATTTATTAAGAAAATATTCAAGAATCATCATGTGGCTTAACACGTTAAAAATAAATAAAATTAATCGTTAAAATTAATTTTAGAATCAAAAATCGTTTCATTTGAGCCCAAACTCGACTTAATTCGGATTAAAATTAATCAACTTCCGGTTAAACCGGAAGTAAGGCTTTTTTTGCGATTTATTTTAAATCGATTTAAAAATTAAAAATCGTTTCATTCTAACATATAAATCGTCTTAACTAAATATTGATAAACCGGCCCTTATAATAATTAATTGAAACGTCAAAATTTCAAAAAACATCAATTTAATGTATTTTTTTTAGGAATTTTTAAAGATTTGACATTAAAAAAAACAAACAAATTCCTTTTTCGTAGTAGTTGATTTAGCATAAATATTCTTAAAAAGAAATGACGTTTCATAAAATTGACATTTATTTTGACAAATTGTTGTGAAGTTGGTTACAGTTGGTAATATTGAATTTGTGTCACATTGACGTTTAAACTTGATTCAAAAATTTATTTTACTCACTCAGTTGATTAATAATATTAATTAAATAATAATAAAATTTTTTATTTTTAGATCTAAAAATACTAAATATACTAATATATATATATATTAATATATCGAATTTGATTAATCTAACATCGGATTCGTAATCTGCATTCAATTCCCTTTAAAATGAGCCCAAACCCGGTCGGGTTATCTTAAAAAACAACCAACGGTTGTCACTTTTTTGAGGTTATGTCAAAATTAAATGTGGGATATCTCGGGTGTTTTTTTAAGATAATTGGGTCGTGTTTGGACTCAAATTAAAGCACTTTTAATTTCCCACGTGATTATGCACAAAGATAAAACCTAAGCTTACTTTGTAAACGTCAAATTAATTTTATTCGTTATTATCCGCCATTTTAACGCAATGTTTTGTTTTTATTGACTTATTTTTTTTAGTAACCGTCGAATTATTTATTGCCAACCATAAAAAAACAAAAAAAATTTTATTGAAATTTGAAATAATGAGGACATTTCTTATTTTGGTAGGTGTACATGAAATATTTTTTTTTAGGTGAACACATTTTGTGTTTTGACAGTTTCTAATTGTCAATTCAAAGTTTCTATTTTCACGTGTTACCAACTGCTACATACCTATTTCCCTACATTGTCAATTTACAGAATCGCAACCTCAAGAAACAAAATATTACTGGTTTTTGTGTTGTCATTTTCTACCAATAATTTATCTTTATGTTCAGAACATTTTTTATCGTAAATATATCGGTAGTTCTCAACAACTTTAATTAATTTTCCATCGAATTCACTCATTTTGTTGGCACAGAAATTAACAACAGTTGAGGTTAGGTTAGAACGCGCTAATAACCGCGGCATAACCCTAAAATATCTAGTTTTAGTTTTATTTCTAACGCAAAATCACTTAAATATTTTTTTTTAATAAAACGTCAAAAAATGACACTTGTTAAAGACGCGTAGGAGATAGCGCCATCTGTCGCAAAAAGTCTAAAAATATACGTTTGTAATTTGTAACTATCTTCTCATCATGTCAAATATTTTAACCTAATTTAGAACCATGATAGACACGAATTACTATTTGATTTTCTTTATAATGGAAAACGTGTACCAGCGACTAAAACGAGCCTCTATGACGCAAATTTCTTTTTAATTTTATTTCTAAATCTGAGTTAAATAAATTTTTTTAATGAAATGTCAAAAAAATGTCATTTGAAAAAGTGAGGTTAGGTTGTCTTGGAAAAGTGTGATTAAGAACTCTCAACATCATTTTCGAGTACCAACACGGCCGTTTTCGAAGACATCGGCCGCCCCCGGCCATCCTAGAAGCTACAACTTTAAGAACCTTCAGTTCTTGGGGGCGGCCGACGTCTTCGAAGTCGGCCGAGTTCACGTTTTCCAGTTATACATTTTTGTTTTCATTAAAACGTCAAAATACAACATCATTTGAAAGTGAGGTTAGGTTGTATTATTAAAGTGAGGTTAGGAATCTTCAACATCATTTTCGAGTACCATCACCGGGTTATAGCCTCTGGGATCCCAGAGGCTATAACATTAAAAAACTCGACTTCTTGGGGGCGGCCGACGTCTTCGAACTCGGCCAAGTTCACTTTTTATAACAAAGTACTCCTCGATTTAGATTCAAGTCTTTGACGTATGGCATAACCTCAAAATTTCTAGTTTTAGTTTTATTTCTAACGCAAAGTCTCTTAAATAATTTTGATTTAATGAAACGTCAAAAAATGACACTTAATAAAGACGCAAATGAGGGAGCGCCATCTATCGGAAAAAGTAACTATCCTAATTATGAACGTATCCTAATTATTTGACGTTTACAATAATATCGTAACTTCAGATGCTAAAAAATCAATTTATATCTTGTTATTATCAAAAATAATTTTAAAGAACGCACGGCATAACCTCAAAATTTCTAGTTTTAGTTTTATTTCTAACGCAAAATAAGTTAAATAAATTTTTTAATGAAACGTCAAAAAATGACGTTTCATAAAATTGACAAATTGTTGTGAAGTTGGTTACAGTTGGTAAGATTGAATTTGTGTCACATTGACGTTTAAACGTTATTCCAAAATTTATCGCGTTAATTTCTCGCGACATAAACATATTAAAGTGATTTTTCGGTAAGTCTTACACTTTTTTTTAATTTATAACTCCTTACTTGAATGATTTCCCGTGAATTAAAAAAAACATAGTCGATTTTTAAGCAACATGATGATTCTTAAATTACACCTTAATCAATAAATTACCTTATTTCCAATTATAAAGTATAAAGGAGCCTTCCCCTGATGATGTAACGGCGTACTACGACTGTTTTGGTCTTGTTTAACAGTTTCGGAAATGCTCGCAATAATATCGACGATATCGGACATAGTACACATTTGAACGTATCTAAAATAAAAACAATTAATTTAAATTAAATCGGTTAAATTAAAAATACCGTTTAAAAAATGGATGTAATTTGGGCAACATGTTATCCCCGATCGCGTCTCTCCTCCCGATTATAGGAATGCTCAATAAAATTTTAATCCACAAATCCAATAAGTGACTCGAATAAGTTTCTTGCGTTAAATATGGTAAAACTCTCAACAATAACCCTTTGCCTTTCCTCACACTAAAAAACGCAATGAATTTATCATCTTGACTCAATCCGGTGACTAATTTCATCAAATAATCATTGGGATTCTCTTCAACAGGGACACTTTCTTTCTGCAACAATTTAAAGACTTCTTGTTTTTGTTCCGGAGTTTGCGCGGCTTCTAACTCCCTCAATCGTTGTTTTTGTTTCAACTCTCTCAATTTTTCCGTGTTCGTTATCGCGACGGGATTGCGTAAATCCTCCATTTTTAATAACAAAGCGTAAAAAGCTTCGATTTCTAAAAGAACTTGCTTCGTTTTTCTCGTATCTTTCGCGTTCGTTTGAATTGTGGAGTTATTCGCGTCTTGGCCGTTATCTAACGTAACAACATCGGTATCGATGATTTTTCTTGGAGCGGTAACCGATCCGCATTGTAATTTCCCAAGGGAATTTTCAAACTGCAAAGGGGTGTAAACTCGAGCTTGAAGAATCGAACTTCCACTGCTTGTTGAGTCGTGACGTTCCCTCGAGTTATTGTGGTGATTATTACCACCTCCACCTCGTTTATTATTCATGTTGTTGTTATTGTTTTGTTGATATTGGTAATAATTGCTTTTATTTTCTTGGTTCGTTTTGTTTTCGCTTTTATTTTTATTCCGACTTTTATAAACGGTGTAATAGTAATCGTCGAAATATGGAGTTCCCGTGTTTAATTGTAATAATTGGATGTTTAGGAGCCATTGTTTTTCTCGGTTTGTCATCAAACCGGCGTATTCGTCCTTTACAACCTCTGATTTAGCTGGTCGTTGTTGCTGCGCATTAATTTGTTGCCTCGGTTGTTGCGCTTGTTGTTGTTGTTGTTGTGGGGGTTGATTTTGAAGTGGAAAAACGCCTCGTTGTTGCGGTTGTTGTTGGTTTCCAGGGCGGAGTATTGGAGTTGTAAGGTTTTTAGGATAATTAAATGGATGAGTCACCTAAAAAGATAAATAAATTAATTAGTTTTTAATTATTAATTAAAATATCGGGTAAAAGCACCAGTTGTGGCCACTTTAAGAGAATTCACAACTTTGGGTGGACATGAAATGAGTATTTTTAACATTATGTATATCGTCCCCTTTCTCACGTAGTGGCGTATCTGACATGCACACAATTTTACAGGAGATGCAAAAAACTAAAACTCTATAACCATAACTTATTAAAACACAAGTAATAATAAAGATGAGGTTATTAAATTTGGACAACAGGATTTAGAAGGTTGCTANTAAAATGTCATTTGAAAGTGAGGTTAGATTGTGTTATTAAAGTGAGGTTAGGAATCTTCAACATCATTTTCGTGTACCAACACGGCCGTTTTCGAAGACATCGGCCGCCCCCGGCCATCCCAGAGGCTACAATATTAAAGAACCTCGGATTCTTGGGGGCGGCCGACGTCTTCGAAGTCGGCCGAGTTCACTTTTTGTAACAAAGTACCTCGTCGATTTGGATTTAAGTCTTTGACGCACGGCATAACCTCAAAATTTCTAGTTTTAGTTTTATTTCTAACGCAAAATGAGTTGAATACATTTTATTTATCATTAAAACGTCAAAATAACATGTCATTTGAAAGTGAGGTTAGATTGTGTTATTAANTCCTAGTATTGTGTTGGGAATTCAGATACGCCACTACGTGAGATGGTGTGGACGCTTTAAACTTACTTACTGCCGGTATATCTCATTTTTTGCTAGATACGTCACTACGTGAGAAAGGGGACGATATGTATACATCATGATGATAAGTAGGACTGTTATCTTCTTTATTTTCTGGAATATTTTTTTCAAAATTGATTTCTGGGCGAATTACATAAAAATAAGGCAGATGGTACAATAAAAACATTGCATATTTTTCCAATTTTTTTGATTGACGCATAAATTGGCCTTTTACTGCGTATTTTGTCATTTTACAACGATTCATAGAAACATGCGGGGAATCCCTAGCGTTGTTGAGTTTAAGTTTAAGGAAATCCCCAACCATAGTTATTGTGGCTGTGTTCAGTGTGAGTAAATATTAATCTACCAATCTATAACAACAATGCCTAAAGTGATATCGTGTCTTGTATCCTAGTGGATAAAAAGTTATCCCGAACTAAATTTAATTAATGAGGAATTATTTTGTAAATCTTGTGCCAAAGTTGAAAGTATTTTTTTAAAAATTATGTCGTAGCGTTTTGGCCAAAGATTTAAGCTAAAAATTAGAGTTTTCAGAGGAGTTGCCAATGGTTTGTTCCGAAATTTTCCCAATTTTTTACATATGTTTCTAGATAATCGACAATGAAAAATACGAATCTGTTTTATAGGCTCAGAATTAAATTTTCATCTGTTAGAGTATCTGTGGCTAACTTTTTTAATTATTCTTTTTTAAGATAACGTGTGAGAGGAAGAAAATAAATAGAACAACATGTAAAAAGTGCAAAACATATACAAAAATATGATAGAAATAGATTGATAACAACTATAAGAAAGGTATATGTTTGCATATTTCCTATAATTTGACTGCATAAAAATCCGAGCTCCAATGATAACTAACTTCAGGTGTAACATGTCAACTTCAATTTTGATATATTTGTAATCTCCATTTAAAATCCTTTAAAGTGAGTACAAACACGACATATTTATCTTCAATATTAATGAAGTTATGGTCAACTTCCGGTTAGAAATGTCAATATCATTTTGATATATTCTTAATTTTTATAAAATGTCTTAAAATTTGTCACAAAAATAAAAAAATAATACAAAAAAAAACAGAAATTAAGGTTGGTATTAATATTTAAAAATTAAATTGCTATCTTCATTGTTGCTAACTTCGGGTTTAATGTTTTTTATTCTAACTTGTTTGTTTTTTAAGATAAATGCATCATGTTTGGACACATTTTAAATGTTTTTTAATGATGAATACATCATGAAAGAACACCATGAAGTTGTCCATTTGTCTATTATATGATAACTAACTTCAGGTTTAAAATGTCAACCTCAATTTTGACATATTTGTAATCTTCATTAAAAATCCTTTAAAATGAGTACAAACACGACATATTTATCTTCAATATTAATGAAGTTATGGTCAACTTCCGGCAAAGAATTTCAACCTCAATTTTGACATATTTATAATCATCGTGAAACATCCTTTAAAATGAGTCCAAACATGATACGTTTCATTCCAATATTACTCGAGATATAGCAACTTCCGGTTTGAAATGTCAATGTCATTTTGATATATTCTTATTATTTTTTATAAAATGTCTTAATATTTGTCACAAAAACAAAAATGTAATAAAAAAATCAAAAATTAAGGTTGGTATTGATATTTAAGAAATTAAATTGCTATCTTCATTGTTGCTAACTTCGGGTTTAGTATTTTTTATCCTAACTTTTTTGAGATAAATTCGTCATGTTTGGACACATTTTAAAGGTTTTTTTAAATAAATAATACATTATGAAAGAACACCATGAAGTTATCCATTTGTCTATTGTATGATAACTAACTTCAGGTGTAAAATGTCAACCTCAATTTTGACATATTTATAATCTTCATTAAAAATCCTTTAAAGTGAGTACAAACACGACATATTTATCTTCAATATTAATGAAGTTATGGTCAACTTCCGGTTAGAAATGTCAACCTCAATTTTGACATGTTTGTAAGCGTCGTGAAAAATCCTTTAAAATGAGCCCAAACGTGATTCCGATATTACTTGTGATATAAGCAAATTCCAATTTGAAATGTCAATATCATTTTGATGTATTCTTAATTTTTATAAAATAAATACCGACTTCGAAGACGTCGGCCGCCCAGAACATACGAAATATCCATTCAACCCAACCTAACCTCACTTTTTTAAGAGACATTTTTTACAACTGCCGACAAATAAGAAATAAAACTAAAACTGGAAATTTTAGGGTTATGTAATGACATTACGTCTTCGAAAACGGCTGTGTTAGCTTAAAACTGTGCTGGAAAATGTGTTATTTTTGTTTATCTATCTGTTCGTCCCAACCTCACTTTTCCAAGTGACATTTTTTGACGTTTCATAAAAAAAAATTTATTTTACTCACTCAGTGCACCCTCGAAGATTTTCTTTCATATTAGCGATCTCGCTTGAAACAGCCACAAAAAGTAAACTCACAAGATACGAAATATCCATTCAAACCAACCTAACCTAACTTATTCAAGTGACATTTTTCACAACCGTTACTGCCGATGGAATAAGAAATAAAAAAAAAATTTAGGGTTATGCATAGACGCGTCATAAACGCACGGCATAACCTCAAAATTTCTAGTTTTAGTTTTATTAGTTTTTTTAAAATCACTTACATAATTTTTTTTTAATGAAACGTCATAAAATGACACTTGATAGACGCATAGATAGTGCCATCTGTCGCAAAAAGTCTAAAAATATACGTTTGTAACTATCTTCTCATCGTATCAAATATTTTAACCTAATTTTGGAATCAGGATAAATACGGATTATTTGATTTCTTTTATAACGCAAAACGTGGACTAGTCACTAAAACTAGCTTCTATGACGCAAATTTCTTTTTAGTTTTATCTCTAAAACTGAGTGAGTTAAATAAATGTTTTTAATTAAACGTCAAAAAAATCTCATTTAAAAAAATGAGGTTAGGTTGTGTTGGAAAAGTGTAATTAAAAATCTTCAACATCATTTTCGAGTGCGGGCGCTAAAACATTGAAAACCTTGAGTTGGATCTCTATTCATATTTCTGAGAATGCACATATCGTGTTCTCGGGGGCGGCCGATGTCTTCGAAAACGGCCGTGTTAGTTTAAAACTATGCTGGGAAATGAGCTATTTTTGTTTATGATTTAAGCATAAATTAATATTCGTAAAAAAACATGACTTTCATGAATTTGACATTTAATTTTGACAAATTGTTGTGAAGTTGGTTACAGTTGGCAACATTGAATTTGTGTCACATTGACGTTTAAACATTATTCCAAAGTTTATTGCGCTAATTTCTCGCTTTGCTCGTGACATAAATACAGGGTGTCTCAGCGAGACCGGTCATTAGACGTTTCTGGCAAAAATAAAAATTTGAGAATTCAGACTTAAGTATTATCAATNGTCAAAATAAAATGTCATTTGAAAGTGAGGTTAGGAATCTTCAACATCATTTTCGAGTAACAACACGGCCGTTTTCGAAGACATCGGCCGCCCCTGGCCATCCCAGAGGCTACAACATTAAGAACCTTCAGTTCTTGGGGGCGGCCGATGTCTTCGAAGTCGGCCGAGTTATTAAAACGTCAAAATAAAATGTCATTTGAAAGTGAGGTTAGATTGTGTTATTAAAGTGAGGTTAGGAATCGTCAACATCATTTTCGAGTAACAACACAGCCGTTTTCGAAGACATCGGCCGCCCCCGGCCATCCCAGAGGTTACAACATTAAGAACCTCGGGTTCTTGGGGGCGGCCGACGTCTTCGAAGTCGGCCGAGTTCACTTTTTGTAACAAAGTACTCGTCGATTTAGATCTTTGACGCACGGCATAACCTCAAAAATTTCTAGTTTTAGTTTTATTTCTAACGCAAAATCATTTAAAGAAATTTTTTTTAATGAAACGTCAAAAAATGTCACTTTAAGACGCATAGGAGATAGCGTCACCTGCCGAAAAAGTCTTAAAACATACGTTTGTAACTATCTTCTCATCATGTCAAATAAGAATTACTATGTGTTTTTCTTTATAACGCAAAACGTGTACGAGTCACTAAAACGAACTTCTAAGACGCAAATTTCTTTTTAGTTTTATTTCTAAAACTGAGTGAGTTAAATAAATTTTTTTAATGAAACGTCAAAAAAATGTCATTTGAAAAAGTGAGGTTAGGTTGTGTTTAACATCCTCNAGAGTTCTCTGATTTTTTTAACAAATGTCTGCTGGAGCAGATTTTTCTAGAAAAATTCGAATAACTCGAGAACGGCCGAATCAAATTGCAAAAAGTAAAGTTATTTATAAACCTTCAAAACAGACAAATCCAAATATGTAAAAATATACAGGGTGTTCCATTTAAAAAAATAAAGTAGGTGGCGACTTCCGGTATAACCGGAAGTGCTAGAAATCTGAAAATATTTTAGACGAAGAGAACGTAATTGATAATACTTAAGTCTGAATTCTCAATTTTTTATTTTGGCCAGAACCACAGAAACGTCTAATGACCGGTCTCGCTGAGGCACCCTGTATATTAAATTGATTTTTCAGTAAGTGTTACACTTTTACGCATTTTTTTTTAAACCCTAATTAAACTTCAATGATTTCCCGTCGATTATTTTCAATATTAATGAAGTTATGGTCAACTTTCGGTTAGAAATGTCAACCTCAATTTTGACATATTTGTAATCATGGTGAAAAATCCTTTAAAATAAGCCGAAACATGATACGTTTAATGTTCTGTGCTTCAGGTGTAAAATGTCAACCTCAATTTTGACATATTTGTACTCTTCATTACAAATCTTTTAAAGTGAGTACAAACACAACATATTTATCATGAATATTAATGAAGTTATGATTAGTTCTAGGTATAGTGTTAATTCTACATAGTAACATTGCTAGTGTAAAACTAGAACTAACAACTTCCGGTTAGAAATGTCATCCTCAACTTTGATATATTTGCAATCGTCGTGAAAAATCCTTTAAAATGAGTTCGTTTAATTCCAATATTACTCGAGATATAAGCAACTTCCGGTTTGACATGTCAATGTCATTCTTATTTTTTATAAAATGTCTTAAAATTTGTCACAAAAACAAAAATATAATACAAAAAATCAAAAATTATTGTTGCTAACTTCAGGCTTAATGTTTTTTATTCTAATTTTTTTGTTTTTTCAGATAAATGCGTCATGTTTGGACTCATTTTAAAGGTTATTTTATAAAGATTACGAATATAATAATAAAATTAAAGTTGACTTTAACACCTGAAAGTTCCACCAAGACCTTAATATCTTGATGGAAATGTTCACCCTGCTTTTCTCTAGTACTCCCCAAATGTAGAAAGTGAAGTTATATGCGACTAAACTTTGAGAAGATCATCGACAATGCTGATATAATTAGGGTCTTTGAAAGCATTCCAAGCTTTTTTTTCAACATCTCACATTGTGTACTGAAATTTCTCATCTAATATTAATTTATGTCTGTCAGAATCCACAAAAATTCCTTCTTTTAGGTTTGCCTCTGACAAATGTAGAAACTTTAACTGGGATTGACTAAAGCTTAGTGGAAAACCTTCTTTTCATTGGCTTTTTAGTTATTTTAGTCCAGTGTTCAACTTTCAGATCGCCACAAACTATTCAATTATGATCTGTATATTTATAATTGTGCAAGAGTACAGCCTTCTTTTTGAAGAATCAATGAAATGCCTCCATTTATCAGCTGTGTCTTGCTGAGCTGCTTCTTGTTTGAAATAGTCATGATCTCTAAATCTGTACTGATAGAAAGATGTTCCAGCTTTTTCTCTTTTAGTCTAGAACCCAAGAGTTCAGCATTCTTCTTGGTAAGTCTCTCACTGCATCATAATCTGCAGAATCTTGAAAATCATCTTCATTCACATCAGATTCCCTAGAGCTGATCTAACCTAGAGTTGCAGGAAGCTGATTAAAATCATAGTAGCAAAAATAAGTCATCACTGTGATTTTTTGGCCAAATTTGAATGATTTTTTTGACCTGATGACCACTTCCTGAGATCTTCTACACAAATATAACACACTGACTCATTCACAACTAATTATATTTATGATTCAAATCCTTTTATTATAACCAAAGGAAATAGAAAAATGTAAAATACTGATTTTCCACTTAAAATTTGTTAAAACTTGTTGAGACATCCAAAAAAAAAAGCAAAATTTGCGAAATTATTCATTATTTTTCTTGAATTCAGCACCCAAAAATCAATAAAGATTGCCTTTTCAGTTATTTTTTAAATTATTAATTAAAATTAATTAAATTAACCCACCGGAAAAGGTCCACTTCCATGTTGCATCATTCTATGTGGATGCATTTGCCCTGGTCCTAACCCTGGGGGATAAGGTAGCATCATTGGAAACGAATTGGGCATCCCCATTGGGGGGATATTCCTTAACGGGGGTCCTGCCAAATTCATTGGATGCAAACCAGGCGGTATTCTTGGAATTGGTTGCGCTGGAAACAACGGATGATGTATAACTTGAGGGTTTGGGAAATTTTGGGACGCTTGAAACGGTTTTTGGGGCCTCGGTGTCATTAACCCCCTCTCTAACTCCTCCACGGTGCATATTTTTTTCGTAACTGGTCCAATTGGGGTTGGTTGCTTTGTGGCTTTAATTTCCGGGTATAAACTTTGAACTTTTTGAACCGCATTGTCGATCACCTCTCCGTTTCGCCCCAAACCACCTCCTTTGTTGTAGCTCCACGCGTTTTCTTTCTCCGTAATCGGGAAATCATCGTCGTCCAAAACCAATTGGTTTAAAGAGTTCTCTAATTGTCTGGAACTTTCCGCTATTTCAGCTAATTGTTCGTGTTGTTGTTCCCAGTCTTCTAGGTTATTATCGTCTTCTAATGTGCCGAATGTTTCGTCGTTAAGGGCATCATATTCCTCTTCTTCCGTTTCGATACAATCCAATTCGTCGGTCCCCAATAAATGATCCCCATGCTGTTTATAACAAATTTAAAGAAATTACAAACATAACCTCAAATTTTTTTTTTTTTAATCGTGTCTTACAGATTTAACTCAAATTCTTTTATAACATAATAAACGAATTTGACATAATAAACGTTTTAAGAAACGTTCGAGAACTTTATAAGAGTTGAATGAAAAAAAAAATGTGGGAAAGTACCCGATTCCCTAAGGATTTTTTGGAGAGTTTTGGGAAGCTTTGAGGGATTTTTTTTGGTGGTTTTGGGTAAAACGGGGTTTGTACTCACGTTTATAGTCGTGTCAAATCCAAAAAACGTATCAGCCATTTGGTTTTAGGAGTTTCTTTAACATTATGCAAAACACAGTAGACAGTACTGACATTCACTGTGAAGTTCGCGCGCTGTCATCGTCCCGATTTTATAACGCGAAGTTGCACCCACTCCAAAAAATCATAATTAATTAATTATTTTTGAAATTTAAACATTTTCAAGTTAAATTAATTTCATTTTTTAAAGCAATCATTATTAATTGCTTTTTTTAATTAATTTATTTTTATTTATTAAATAAAATTAATTTTAGTTCAAAAATCTCTCAATAGATGGCGGTTATGTATAAAAAAAAATCTATTTTATTAAGAATTAAAATTACTAATTAATCATTTATTACCGTATAATGAGTTACATTCCTTTTTTAAAGCAATCATAATTAATTACTTTTTTAATTAATTCATTTTTTATTATTAAATAAAATTAATTTTAGTTCAATAATTCCTCGATAGATGGCGGTTATTAACTAGTATTTTTTAGTTAATAATTAAAATTATTAATTAATCATTTACTAATGTATAATTAGTTACATTCATTTTTAAAAGCAATCATTAATTGCTTTTTCATTTAATTTACTTTTAATTATTAAATAAAATAATTTTAGTTCAATAATCTCTCTATAGAGGGCGGATATTAATAAATATTTATGTTATTAAGAATAAAAATTATTTACTAACGAATAATTAATTACATTCCTTTTTTTAAAACAATCATAATTAATTGCTTTTTATTTATTTCATTTTTATTTATTAAATAAAATTAATTATATTTCAATAATTCCTCGATAGATGGCGGTTATTAATAAATACTTTTTTCTATTAATAATTAAAATTATTAATTAATAATTTACTAACGTATAATTAATTACATTCTTTTTTTAAAACAATCATAATTAATTGCTTTTTATTTATTTCATTTTTATTTATTAAATAAAATTAATTATATTTCAATAATTCCTCGATAGCTGGCGGTTATTAATAAGTACTTTTTTTTATTAATAATTAAAATTATTAATTAATCATTTACTAACGTATAATTAATTACATTCCTTTTTTAAAGCAATCATAATTAATTGCTTTTTTAATTAATTCATTTTTAGTTATAAAATAAAAATAACTATAGTTCATTAATTCCTCGACAGATGGCGGTTATTACTAAATATTTATTTTTATTAATAATTAAAATTATTAATTAATCATTTACTAATGTATAATTAGCTTCATTCCTTTTTAAAAGCAATCATAATTAATTGCTATTTCATTTAATTTATATTTAATTACCTAATAAAATAATTTTAGTTCAATAATTCCTCGATAGATGGCGGTTATTTATAAATATTTATTTTTATTAATAATTAAAATTATGAATTAATCATTTACTAATGTATAATTAGATTAATTCTTTTTTAAAAGCAATCATAATTAGTTGCTATTTCATTTAATTTATTTTTAATTATTAAATAAAATAATTTTAGTTCAATAATCTCTCGATAGATGGCGGTTATTAATAAATACTTTTTTTTTATTAATAATTAAAATTATTAATTAATCATTTACTAACGTATAATTAATTACATTTTTTTTTAAAGCAATCATTATTAATTGCTTTTTTATTTAATTTATTTTTAATTATGAAATAAAATTAATTATATTTCAATAATTCCTCGATAGATGGCGGTTATTAATAAGTATTTATTTTTATAAATAATTAAAATTATGAATTAATTACGTTTTAACGTATAATTAGTTACATTCCTTACAGTTTTAACCTCTCACGTAATTTTGTCCATAAATTTTTTTTTACACAAATGTCATTCGTATAGGTTATGTTTAAATTTATCTTGAATCACGCAGCACACAAATTATGTTCTTTTCTTATTAAAAGCGATGAAATTAAGCACCGGGGCTAAAATAGGATTGAGTTGGTGAGCATTTCCCATTTAATTAATAAAAACATCATTAAAAATGAATTAAAAAAAAATTAAAAGTATTAAATAAAATTGATTTTAGTACAATAATTTCTCGATAGATGGCGGCTACATTTATTTTATTAAGAATCAAAATTATTAATTAATCATTTATTAACGTATAATTAGTTATATTCCTTTTTTAAAGCAATCATTATTAGTTGCTTTCTTATTTAATTTATTTTTAATTATTAAATAAATTAATTTTACTTCAGTAATATCTCGATAGATGGCGGTTATTAATAAAATTTTTTTTATTAATAACTAAAATTATTAATTAATTACGTTCTAACGTGGTTCTAACGTATAATTAGTTACATTCGTTATTACTTTAACCCCCCACGTAATTTTATCCATAAATAAATTTATTCTTCCACAAATGTCATTCGTATAGGTTATGTTTAAATTTATCTTGAATCACGCAGCACACAAATTATGTTCTTTTCTTATTAAAAGCGATGAAATTAAGTACCGGGGCTAAAATAGGATTGAGTTGGTGAGCATTTCTCATTTAATTAATAAAAACATTAGAAAATGGATTAAAAAAATTAAGAGTAGACATAACCTAAAAATTTTGACCCGGTTTATTATTTCAATTAGGGCCGCAATTGTAGCAGGAGGAATTTACGCGTTCTATCTATCAAAAACAAGCATCGATAGCAAACGTTACGAGCTTATGAAAGTTCGTGAACGAATCAGTAAATCGAACGAAGGTGATTACGAGCCAAGCACAAGAAAATTTCCCGAATTAAAATAAGCTTGTATCATAAAAATGGCCGCTCAAGTTGAACAGCAAAAACTGCAGCTTTTGCAAGAGTTGGAAATTGAGATGATGGCCGATATGTACAATAAACTAACAGCGGCTTGTCATAAAAAGTGTATTCCACCGAAATACGGTGATAATGAAATAGCGAAAGGTGAAGCGGTATGTTTGGATCGATGTGTGGCTAAGTTTTTAGATATTCACGAGAAAATTGGGAAAAAACTCGGGCAATTATCGATGCAGGATGACCAATTATTGAAAAAGTAGTCAGTTTTTTATTAGTTTTTTGTTAAATGTAGTAAATAAATCAAAGTAACTAAAATAACTATTTATTTCTCAACATCCCCCTCATCAAAATCGGTTGTTCTAATATCTTGTTCCTCCCCGTATTGTAAAGCGGTATCAACAGTGATTAAAACCGAATTTAAATTATCCACATCTTTTAAATTTAAAGGTATAAACCTCACCAAAGAATAATCCTCAATTAATCTTCCAATAGCTTCTGTTAATTTGCTATGTTTTTCGTTAAATCGACTTGAGTGGAACTCAATGTCGCCTAAAATTGCGTGACAATCAGGTTCTAAGAATCGATCTAATTGTTTTTTATCGCCTTTCGATAATAAATCCATTTTTGATAATAAATTAACGTGGGGGACTTCCAAATTAACCATAACACTCAAAGCAGCCATCGTTCCCGACAAAAACTTAGTTCCTTCAATCATGAATTGAACATCCAATAAAAAAACGCTGCAAATATTAAAATTCCACGATTGTAAAGTTTTTATTAATTTTTTTATTGTTGTTAAATGGGTGTATAATTCGATTTGACCCGGACAATCGATTAAGAAGTAATCATCTTCTTGATCGCCTAAAAATGAATCTTTTTTATACAAGAAATTAATGTTTATGTTTGTATTAACCCAATTTTTCTTGTAACCAATCGGAATTTTCTAATAGATACTCCATACAATAAATCAAACCGCCGTTTGGCCCAAAATGAAGTTCCTCATCTTCCATTGTATCGTTAACGTGAATTAAGTCCCGTATATCGGCGATTGGTTCGTATTCGAAATGTTCCGCGGCCGGGTCTAAATTAACAACGTCTATTGTGCGTTTACAATCGATTGCGTGCTCAATTATTGCGTTACAATACGTAGACTGAAAAGTGAGGTTATGATATATTTTTTGAATATTAAAATTAAATTAATTACCTTCCCGCTTCCTGCAGGGCCTATAACTAATTGAGCGTATCTCATTTTTAATTAATTTTAGCTTTTAATTATTGAAAAAATTAAATTTTTTTAACCAATATAAACATAACCTCTAAATTTGGGGAAAATATGTTTGCGATTAGCGCCATCTATCGGAGTTAATAAGAAACTTTTTTTTTTAAATTAATTTAATTTATATTTATTTAACTTACAAATATTTATTTAATGATTTAAATTAATAATAAACTTTGAAAAGCTGTTGAAACGACGCTTTTGAAAAGCTATAGTTCATTTTTTTTTTCTAAAGTTGGCAAAATTAATAGGGAGTTTTGTTTTATCATGTTTTGAAATAGATATGTCACTCTAACGTTTGAGCTTTCGTTATTCTTATTCAAAAAGAAAAGGTGCATAAAAAGTGTTGTGGGGTGTTTATTCGCCATTTATTTCCCTAGAAAAGGTATTTTGTTCTATTTAATTACTTTGTAGCACGTTTTTACAACAAATATGTACTTCGTTAAAATCGTATTTGTTTAAAAATTTATTAGTATTTTAACCTCAACTATTTAGTTACTGAAAATGTTACTAAAAATCAGGAAAACAACATAAATTATATCTATAAATAAGGAAAATATACGGTTTTATGTCAGCCCCAGGGATCTTTGATTGGGACTGATTGTATGTAGAAATCCCACCGTAAGATGGCATTAGCGTCTATACTGAAATAATTTAATTAAACTAACAATTTTATTATTAATAGTGGGAATGATAAGAGACAGCAATAACAATTATTACCAGTATCATTCTTTTAATTTAAAAAGTATAGATTCCAATTCGTGTTGTATTTTTAAATTTGCCGCTAAGAATTTTAAAAGTTGAAGTTTGTTCAGAATGACAGATGTCATTTTAAAGTGTTTTTTCGGTAAGAGTAGAATTAAGTATTAATGGTATGATTAAATAATTAGATTATAATTGACATTATAGCTTTGTTTCAGCTAACGTTATAAGTTGTTGGAAGCTCGTCAGATGCAATATCACATGTCATATGATGCAGTGATATTAAAATATGTGGCGGCATTATTTAACAGGTGTAATTGCCATAAGTAATTGCATCTGAGGAATTCCCAACCAGTCGGAACGTTAATTTATCACTTTCCAAACAATTATTCTGTGGTTGAAGCTTTTATATATAAACCCAATCCAACCTGTATTCTAGTGGTTCGGTTCTTAGCTGAATAATTCCAAAATATCCCCAACAGATGGCGCCACATGCATTCAATTTTTAATGTTTAGCTACTTTCTATCTTAAAAGACTTAGGGCTAAACCTAAATGTTTCTAGTTTTAATGTTACTTAACTCGAATGATATAACTTTGACGTTTATGATTTTTTATTTTTATAATTTTTAATTAAAAAATACAGATCTTAAACGCTATAAGTACCCTAATTAATAACCTATAAAATAAAAATTGTTCGTTTATTTATTTTTAGAACAATTAGCTTCTTTCACAAATTAGCAAAAATATAAAAAGTTACTACCAGAGGATTTTTTATATTTATTTACCATTTCTCCTCAAGTTTCATTATTACACTTTATAAACTTTTACATTTTTAATTTTAATACAATATTTTTATTAATTTATTTATTATTATTTTTTTTTGTAAAGTTTTCGTTCGTTTTTGTTCATTTTTTTGTTGTTTAAATAACCACCAGCGTTCATTTTTAACTTGGAAGGAAACGTTCAGAAATGCTTCGTTATCTTTTTTATATAATAAGTTGAAATGAAATCATCCCCAATTTTTTATTTATTTAATACTGCTCTTTTCTTTTTATTAATTATTTTTAAAACAACAAAAATAAGTGATTTTGGGATGATTTCATTCGTTTTTCACAAAGATTTGATTACGAAAATAATTTTAAGCAATGAGCAGTTGTTTAATTTCATTGTTTTCTGCTGAATCTATGTAGTTTTTACCATCAGGAGCAACACCTTCTTTGGTAGCACCCTAAAACGAAAAATTTTTTATAAAACATTTCTCCATTTCCATTTCTTACCTTTGCCAATAATAATTTAACACAATCTTTATGTCCTTCCCATATAGCAGCTAATAAAGCGGTTATTCCATGTTTATCTTTAGCCTAAAAAGAGATTTAATTAACGATTCAATTTAATTAATTAATTAATAACCAAAAATCTTACATTCACATTAGCACCATTATTAATAAGGTACTCAATCACATCGGTTTGACCATAATCGGCTGCGTATAAAATCGGGGGGCGCCCATCGATATCCGCGTTTATATTTACAGCCTAAAATTTTTAATTTAAGGTTAACTTTAGCGAGGAAATTAGGGAAAGAGGGGGGTTAACGAACCTTTTTCTCCACGATATCCTTTACTTGATCCAAGTCCCCGTTTTTAATACCCCAAACCAATTCGCTCATTGTTATCTTTTATACTTAATTTATTAATTTTTTTTTCGTCTCGTTTCCAGTTGGTTGGAGTTTTCGAGGAAAGTCGCACCACGGAAAATTCGCTACCCCGATTTTTGACAGCTGTCAAAATGATTCGCGTTTAGAGGATTTTGTTTGTAACCAACTTCGGGTTATAACCAAATGGCGACATCTAACGGTGAGTGAAATAACTATATTTATAGGTTACTAATCAAAAAAGACTCAAATTAAATAACAACTAATTTAATTCTTTAATTATTATAATTTTATCTAGAATGCATATAATAATCGATAGCTGTCGAAAAAGCTGCAAATCCCGCAGCTCCAAATATCCCAGCTTTCACTCCGGCTAAAATAATCCATTAAAATTATTAAAAAAATTACATTTTTAGTAATACCTCTTAATCCAATTGCTCCTCCGGTAACAGCCCCGGCGTATGTACCGTTTTTCCAATCGCTTTTTCCTCGGGACTAAAATAAAATAAAATTAATTTAAATAAATCAATTGATTTTGCTCACCGTTTCAATTGCACATTCAACGGCGGAAAATAAAGCACCGATCATGGCGAAATTTTTGGCGTAACTTAACGTGGTTGTTTTCATTTCTTTAAAAACTTGTCGCGCGGTTTGTTGTTCTACTTCTAAACCGGTCGTGGGGCCCATACTAGCCGAAAATAAACCTATGGCAGCTCCCAAACCGTAACCTAAAATTTTTTTATGATTAATTTTATTTATAAATTACGATTTTTTTGATAATGTACCTATTACACAACTCATAATCGACTTAAAAGCACAACTTTCCATCGCGCTTTCAACCATTTTCTCTTCGTTACTTTTTATTTTAACAGGACCAAGATTTTTTGGAATTATTATTGTGTCTCTGTATCGAGTGTTGTTTCCAATGAAATATTTTGTTAGATTGGTCCAATCTTCTTCGGAGAGTTTTCGTTTCTCATCCATTTTCTGATTAAGAAATTATTTGGAATAATTTTTAGGTTATGTTTACTTGACTTACGTTTTTTTTTATAAGATATGCCGCTTTTAAATCAATAAATGTGGCGTTTTTGCGTGGGGAAACTCCAAATTAATTCAATTTGTATTCATGGAGACACTTTTTTTGATTTATAATATAATTTAATTATTATTCCATCAAATTAGTCCTAAAAATTGATTGACAGGTTATAAAATAAAAGAAATCTATTTTACCGACGCTTATTTTATTTTGCAATAAATTAATATAAAATAATGATTAATTACGAATTTTATTAATTTTTAAACAATTTAATTATTAATAAATGAGTAATAAGAAAGATGAAATTATTTACTTGTATTCCTTGGGAAAATAGATTTTTTGAGGTTATGTCGAATTGTCAAATTATAACAATTTTAATTAACAAATTAAAATAAATTCAACAAAATTCATTTATTCGGACAAGTGGGGCGAGTGTAACCTAAAAAGTTTCCAAAATTAAGATTGAATCATTAAAATCATCTCACCTTCTTATTAACAAATCGTACATTTACATTTCATTTTTGCTTTATTATCATAATAAGGAGTTTTTTCTTTTATTTTTGAGCCGTCTACTTTTATAATTATTACCACATCCTCCTCCACGATCATCCCAACATCATCACTCATTTGATGATTAAATTACTTTTTTTTAGGATTATTATTGTATCTCTGTATCGAGTGTTGTTTCCAATGAAATCTTTTGTTAAATTGGTCCAATCTTCTTCGGAAAGTTTTCGTTTCTCATCCATTTTCTGATTAAGAAATTATTTGGAATCATTTTTAGGTTATGTTTACTTGACTTACGTTTTTTTTATAAGATATGCTGGTTTTAAATCAATAAATGTAGCGTTTTTGCGTGAGGAAACTCCAAATTAATTCAATTTGTATTCATGGAGACACTTTTTTTGATTTATAATAAAATTTAATTATTATTCGATCAAATTAGTCCTAAAAATTGATTGACAGGTTATAAAATAAAAGAAATCTATTTTACCGACGCTTATTTTATTTTGCAATAAATTATTGATTATTAATATAAAATAATGATTAATTACGAATTTTATTAATTTTTAAACAATTTAATTGTTAATAAATGAATAATAAGTAAAGATAAATGATTTTGTTGTATTTCTTGGTAAAATAGATTTTTTGAGGTTATGTTAGATTGTCAAATTAAAATCATCAAAATAACCTCACCTTCTTGTCGATAAATCATACATTTCCGTTTCGTTTTTGGATTATTAGCATAATAAGGAGTTTTTCTTGTATCTTTCGACCATTTACTTGCATAATTATTACCATGTCATACTCCACGATCATCCCAACATCATCACTCCATTTAAAAAATCATCAGCAAGGTCACTCTTTCTTAAATCGCCTTATATTTTGCAATTTGATTCCTTCTAACTCCATCATGGTATTTTCGCCCCTCGCAAATTAATTAAAGCGAAATTTTTGGCGTAACTCAACATGGTTATTTAAACCAGGGCCTTTACTAGACGAAAATAAAGCTATTGCAGCTCCCAATCCATAAAATTTGTTTATTATTAAATTTTATTTCAATTAAGAAATAATTTGGAGTTATTTTTAGGTTATGTTTACTTTTCTTAAATTTTTTTTTGATAAGGTGTTTTTAAAGCAATGAATGTTGCGGTTTTGCGTGGGGAAGCTCCGAATTAATTCAATTTGTATTCATGGAGACAATTTATTATAAAATTTAATTATTCCATCAAATTTGTCCTAAAAATTGATTGACAGGTTATGAAATAAAAAGAAATCTATTTTACCGACATTTTATTTTGCAATAATTAAAATAATGATTAATTAAATTTTATTAATTTTTAAACAATTGAATTATTAATAAATGAGTAATAAGGTGAAATTATTTACTTGTATTCATTGGGAAAATACATTTTTTGAGGTTATGTCGAATTGTCAAATTAATGTCAATGCAACAAATTTAATTATAAAAATATATTTCTTTAAATTATAACAATTCTAATTCACTAATTAAAAACAAATTCAACAAAATTCATTTATTCGGACAAGTGGAGCGAGTGTGACCTAAAAATTCCCAAAATTAATTAACATTAAATCATTAAAATCATCATAACCTCACCTTCTTGTCGACAAATCGTACATTTCCGTTTCGTTTTTGCTTTATTATCATCATAAGGAGTTTTTCTTTTAGTTTTGGGTCGTTTACTTTTATAATTATTACCACCACGTCCTCCTCCTCCTCCTCCACCACCACCTCCACCCCAACCATCACCCCCACGACCATCCCCAACATCATCACTCCATTTAAAATAATTACAATTTTCGCCCATCGGTTTTGGGCAAGTATAAAATTGCCTCCCTTTATTCGGACCTTCTTTATTAACCGTTCTTAAAACGGCGGCTAAATCACAGTTACATTTAATATTTAGATTATTTAAGTTTGTGGTGGTGTTTAGTGAGGTTCTCGATGACGATGAGTCGTTGTTGGCCCATAAAAAGAAATTGCAACTACTTTTTTGGCACGTATAGAATTGTTTCCCTTAAATAAATTTAAATATGATTAAATTGATTCGTTTTAAAGCGATTAATACCTTTATTTGGCCCGTCTTTTTGTACCGTGCGTAAAACGGCATCTTCATTACATGTACATAACACTTGAAGGTTTTCATCAACATCGTTTTGATTCAAAGATGATGGACCTGGCGCGGGGTTTAAAAATGAATTATTTCGACCTGATGAGGTGTTTAAAAAGGTTCGGGTGTTTTTTGATTTACTTCTTCTTGATGAATTATTATTATTATTATTAGTTGTAGGATAATTTTGATTATTAAAAAAGTTTTCGACGTTTCGAGTTATTACGTTGTTCTCTGAGATGCTCCTCCTCCGCACGTTATTTATGTTGATGTCTAAGGGGGTTAAAACGTTTTCGTCGCAACCCCCTATGCATAATATTCGGGGGTTTGGGTATCCGGGGAAAATGTTTTGTTTGAATTTCATTTTTAATTTGTGAACGTTTGAGCCACACTAAATCAAAAAATTAATTAATTAATTAATAATAATTAATAATTAAATTATTTACTAACATCCAAACAAGTCTCATCTAAAACTTCAACACTTTCAACATTACTAGACAACCAAATGGCGTTGTTACAAGCTGGATATGAGACGCAACTCAAATATTTCCCTTGTTGATTAACCCTGTCTTTAAGAACCATGTCGTTTAAACACTTTGGGCATTTAAGAACCGGTTTAAACTCGACGCGGGGTTCTTCTTGGTAATCCTCAGGGCGATCATTAAGTCGATTAGCGAGGCTATTATCAATACACCTCATTTTATCCATAACCGTCTCATAAATCGCCTTATATTTCGCAATTTGATCCCTTCTAACTTCATCTGGGTCTTTTCGCCCCTCGCAAATTAATTTTAAATCGTTTTCAAACTCAGCTCGCAATTGAGGCTTCGCCAATGATATTTCCAAACCAATACTATCATATCTAAAATTAATTAAATGATTAAAATTTCAACGTCATTAAATTAATTATTTTTGACTCACCCCTCAACTAACCCCATCCCTAAAATACCAGGAACGAAATAAGTATTTTGTTGTAACCCTACATAATCTCGTGATTTAATCGTGTCGATATGTTCCGCATGGGTCGCGTCAGTTCCAATTCCATGTTTTTCCATTAAAGCGATTAAATCGGCTTCGGTGAGGAGTTTTGGGGGCGAAGTTACCCCTTCCACCTAAATTGAAAGCGTTAAAAGTTCGATTTTGTTTGAAATAAATTAATTAGTATACATTACGATGTCTAATTCGGTCGGATTGAAGGTGTCCCCTCTTTTATAATCGTTAATTTCTTTTGCGTTCCATTTCTCGTAAATGTAAACGTCCAAATAGTTTCGTTCTAAAATTACGAGTCCTTTCGCGGTGAATTTTTCATTGGAAATATCTACGTTGACGATTGTTTCTTGGCCAAGGGCGTCTTTGCTGACGCAAGCTAAAAAGTGTCTTACGATGTATTCGTAGACGCGTTGGTCGTTTCCGGTGAGGTTTGGGGCGTGTTTTGTGGGATGAATTGGGGGGTGAGCCTAAAAATAATTTTTTTTTATTTGTTAATTAATTTAAATTAAAATTAATTGATTACTTGATCCGATTTTTTTCCATATCTTGGGTTGGGGCCCCCTTCTTCTATTATTCTTGCGGCGAAACCCCCCCATCGGGTATCCCCTCTTTGCATTTCAACTAAAGTCGCTAAATTTAATTCTTTCGGGAAAATATTCGTCTCAGTTCTGGGGTAACTGATAAAACCTTGCGTGTATAATTTCTCGGCGATTTTCATCGCATCCTTTGCTGTTATTCGTAATTTCCTCGAAATATTCTTTTCCATTTCCTAGAAAACAAAGTTAACTTTAAATTTAATTTAACTGTCATTTTATTTTTTTATGTCATTTCACCTAATTTACAAAATCACTAAAATACTGTCAAACGTCAATTTGGCATCTAAAATTTTTTTAACAATATTAAAGTTGATACAATATAATCTATCTAATCTATGAGTTGTTATTAAAACTTAATTGATGCTTTTAATGTTAGTTTTAGATTTAATTTTAGATATTTTTATCAAAGTAAAACTAGAACTAACACTTAGACCTAGAACTAATCTTCTTAACGTTTTGAAAAGTGAACCAACTTATTGGATCTGTTTTATGGGTTAATTCTAAATTTTTTTTGTAAGATATATTTTTTTCCATCGGTTATAATTAATGAGTTATAAAAGAAAATTGTGGAAACGTCAAAATTTCTATTTTTCTTGGGTTGGGTTGGTACTACTGATCGATGGATTAAAATAACTTATTGGATATATTTTATGGGTTAATTCTAAACCTTTTTTATAAGAAATATTTTTTTCCATCGGTTATAATTAATGAGTTATAAAAGAAAATTGTTGAAAATGTCAAAATTTCTATTTTTTTTGAGTTGGGTTGGTACTGCTGATCGATGGATTAAAATAACTTATTGGATATGCTTTATGGATTAATTCTAAACCTTTTTTGTAACAAATATTTTTTTCTATCGGTTATAATTAATGAGTTATAAAAGAAAATTGTTGAAAATGTCAAAATTTCTATTTTTCTTGGGTTGGGTTGGTACTGCTGATCGGTGGATTGAAATAACTTATTGGATATGTTTAATGGATTAATTCTAAACCTTTTTTGTATGAAACGTTTTTTTCCATCGGGTATAATTATTAAGTTATATAGTAAAATGGTTGAAAACGTCAAAATTTCTATTTTTCTTGGGTTGGGTTGGTACTGCTGATCGGTGGATTAAAATAACTTATTGGATATGTTTAATGGCTTAATTCTAAACCTTTTTTATAAGAAATGTTTTTCTCCAACGGTTATAATTATTGAGTTATACAAGAGAATTGTTGAAAACGTCAAAATTTCTATTTTTTTATGTTATGTTGGTAATACTGATTGATGGAATAAATATCTTTATGCAATACGTTTTATGAGTTAATTATAAACGTTTTTTGTTTAAAAAGTAATTCTCCATCATTCATAATTACCAAGTTGTAACCGCAAACTGTCAAAAATATTAAAATTTGGTTTTATTTTTGGGTTGGATTGGTTCTACTGACCGATGGATTAAAATAACTTGTTGGATATGTTTGATGGGTTAATTCTAAACCTTTTTTGTAACAAATATTTTTTTCCATCGGTTATAATTAATGAGTTATAAAAGAAAATTGTTGAAAACGTCAAAATTTCTATTTTTCTTGGGTTGGGTTGGTACTCCTGATCGATGGATTAAAGTAACTTATTGGATATGTTTAATGGATTAATTCTAAACCTTTTTGGTAAGGAATGTTTTTTTCCAACGGTTATAATTATTGTGTTATAAAAGAAAATTGTTGAAAACGTCAAAATTTCTATTTTTCTTGGGTCGGGTTGGTACTGCTGATTGGTGGAGCAAAATAATTTATTGGATATGTTTTATGGGTCAATTCTAAACCTTTTTTGTATGAAACATTTTTTTCCATCGGCTATAATTATTAAGTTATATAGTAAAATGGTTGAAAACGACAAAATTTCTATTTTTCTTGGGTTGGGTTGGTACTGCTGATCTATGGATTAAAATAACTTATTGGATATGTTTGATGGGTTAATTTTAAACCTTTTTTGTAAGAAATATTTTTTTCCATCGGTTATAATTAATGAGTTATAAAAGAAAATTGTTGAAAACGTCAAAATTTCTATTTTTCTTGGGTTGGGTTGGTACTGCTGAACGGTGCATTAAAATAACTTATTGGATATGTTTCATGGCTTAATTCTAAACCTTTTTTGTAAGAAATGTTTTTCTCCAACGGTTATAATTATTAAGTTATACAAAAGAATTGTTGAAAACGTCAAAATTTCAAAATTTTTAAAGTTATGTTGGTAATACTGATTGATGGAATAAATATCTTTATGCAGTACGTTTTATGAGTTAATTATAAACGTTTTTTGTTTAAAAAGTAATTCTCCATCATTCATAATTACTAAGTTATAACCGCAAACTGTCAAAAATATTAAAATTTGGTTTTATTTTTGGGTTGGATTGGTTCTACTGACCGATCGATTAAAATAACTTCTTGGATATGTTTGATGGGTTAATTCTAAACCTTTTTTGTAAAAAATATTTTTTTCCATCGGTTATAATTAATGAGTTATAAAAGAAAATTGTTGAAAACGTCAAAATTTCTATTTTTCTTGGGTTGGGTTGGTACTACTGATCGATGGATTAAAATAACTTATTGGATATATTTTATGGGTTAATTATAAACGTTTTTTATAAGAAATATTTTTTTCCATCGGTTATAATTAATGAGTTATAAAAGAAAATTGTTGAAAATGTCAAAATTTCTATTTTTTTGAGTTAGGTTGGTACTGCTGATTGATGGAATAAATATCTTTATGCAATACGTTTTATGAGTTAATTATAAACGTTTTTTGTTTAAAAAGTAATTCTCCATCATTCATAATTACCAAGTTGTAACCGCAAACTGTCAAAAATATTAAAATTTGGTTTTATTTTTGGGTTGAATTAGTTCTACTGACCGATGGATTAAAATAACTTCTTGGATATGTTTGATGGGTTAATTCTAAACCTTTTTTGTAAAAAATATTTTTTTCCATCGGTTATAATTAATGAGTTATAAAAGAAAATTGTTGAAAACGTCAAAATTTCTATTTTTCTTGGGTTGGGTTGGTACTACTGATCGATGGATTAAAATAACTCATTGGATATATTTTATGGGTTAATTCTAAACATTTTTTATAAGAAATATTTTTTTCCATCGGTTATAATTAATGAGTTATAAAAGAAAATTGTTGAAAATGTCAAAATTTCTATTTTCTTTGAGTTGGGTTGGTACTGCTGATCGATGGATTAAAATAACTTATTAGATATGCTTTATGGATTAATTCTAAACCTTTTTTGTAACAAATATTTTTTTCCATCGGTTATAATTAATGAGTTATAAAAGAAAATTATTGAAAACGTCAAAATTTCTATTTTTCTTGGGTTGGGTTGGTACTGCTGATCGGTGGATTAAAATAGCTTATTGGATATGTTTAATGGCTCAATTCTAAACCTTTTTTGTAAGAAATGTTTTTCTCCAACGGTTATAATTATTAAATTATAAAAGAGAATTGTTGAAAACGTCAAAATTTCCAGTTTTGACAAGGCCTACTAATCAAAAAAATAAAATATTAACAGAAATGACAGGTTTCTTATATTCAGGTTATGTCTGAAATGTCTATCAAGTTTATTTTTTTCCTTTTTTTGATTTTTTTTTTTCAAAATAAAATAGTTGTAGATGTTACCCACTTCAACCAACTTCATCTTCGTGGGTAACAGCCGCCATTATACGCTTGTTGAATAATATACTATTATGCAAAACGTTTTATGAGTTCATTATAAACGTTTTTTGTTTACAAAGTAATTCTCCATCATTTATAATTAATTAGTTATAACCGAAAATGGTCAAAAACATTAAAAAGTGGTTTTATTTTTGGGTTGGGTTGGTACCACTGATCGGTAGATTAAAATAACTTATTGGTTATGTCTTATAGGTTAATTCTAAACGTTTTTTGTGTAAGGCGTAATTCTCCGTCATTCATAATTAATTAGTTATAACCGAAAATTGACAAAAACATTAAAAATTGGTTTTATTTTTGGGTTGTGTTGGTACTACTGGTCGGTGGATTAAAATAACTTATTGATTATGTCTTATGGGTTAATTCTAAACCATTTTTGTTAGAAATATTTTTTCCCATCGGTTATAATTGTTGAGCTATACAAGAAAATTGTTGAAAACGTCAAAAATTGTATGTTTCTCGGATTGGGTTGGTACTACTGATTGATGGATTAAAATAACTTGTTGGGTATGTTTTATGGGTTAATTCTAAACCTTTTTTTGTATGAAATGTTTTTTCCCATCTGTTTTCATTATTGAGTTATACAAGATAATTGTTGAAAACGTCAAAATTTATATTTTTCTTAGGTTGGGTTGGTAATAGTAATTGATGGAATAAATATCTTTATGCAATACGTTTTATGAGTTAATTCTAAACGTTTTTTGTTTAAAAGGTAATTCTCCATCATTTATAATTAATTAGTTATAACCGAAAATTGTCAAAAACATTAAAAAGTGGTTTTATTTTTGGGTTGGGTTGGTACTAGTGACCGATGGATTAAAATAACTTATTGGATATGTTTTATAGGTTCGTTGAAAATATCGTAAAGCCAGCAAGTGCAATTATATTGGTTATTATTATAGGTGGAGTATTATAACTAAGACATTATATGGACACTTTTTTACAGAGAAATTTGGTCGGTTTTAGATTTTGAAATACAGTTTCCTGTAAATTATAACTAAAAATTAGAAAAAACATATTTCTCATATTTGAAACAAATACATAAGTTAAACTATTTAATTTATATTTGTTTTACACAAAAGTTGGAACAGATTGCATTATTTCACATTTTTTATTAATAATTAATATTATTATTAAATGACTTAATAAATTATTGATAGATGGCGCTCATATATTTTTTTTAATTCAAGTAAATAGCAACATTTGTTTGTATTCAAAAATTTTCTGAAGTGTTGAATTAAAAATAGTGTTTTTTAAGACGGATTATGAAAAGTTTAACATGTTAGACAATTTTTAGTAGAATAATTATTAGTTATAATACCGTAATTTACAGGAAACTGTAAATTTAATTTCTTTGACGACACTAAAAAAAAGTTTATTTTTACGCTTTATTCTAAAACAATAAGAAATAAACCTGTCGAACCCTATATTTTTGTAATCAGAAAAAAATTACGAATTTAATAAGCGAGTGGTTTTACAATATTTTCAATTTTGGCCAATAGGGGACCTACTAAATTGACAACTAGTAGAATGGATTTCAATTATAATTCTAGTTTTAATTGTTATTCAGCTCTAAATTAATGTTTATTTTTATAGAACTGAAACCAGAACTAGCTCTAAACTTCGAACTTAGACTTAGAACTAGATTTTAATTACTTACAACTGTATCCAAAGGTAAAGGCCTCCATTTACTTTTTGGTTTACTTTCAACAGATTCAACCCTAGCCAAAGGATTTTCTTTACAAATAGATAAAATAGCTTCAACAGCATTTTTATCAAACAACCTATCACGTTTCCAATTAAAATCGGTCGTTAATTCTTTAACAGTGTGATTCACTAAAAACAAATTATTTAATTTAAATATTTCCATTAAAATTAAACATTACTTTTAATCCTCCAAAATAATTCGGCGATAAAATCTTCGATAGCTTTGTACCGATCCACAACAAACCCCAAAGTAGGAAATTGACACGACCCATAACTAATTAATTTATCAGCTAAATGTCTTGGAAAGACTTTTTGTAAACGCAAAGTTTGTAATCGCGTAAACGCAGCCCCCGTTCGTAAATCGAGCTCGCTTCGAACATCAACAGCATCGCTTACTCGCTTATTTGGTTCCCCCAAATTATTTAAGGCTCGAAACACCGATTGAGCGGTAATTTCGGAGAATTTCGCGCGTAAAATCCGCAGGTTTAGCTTGATTTGGGTGCAAACTTGGATTATTTCGAACCCGATGTTTTCGCCTTCTCGATCGCAATCCGTCCAAATAATTAAACCTTGGCAACTACGGATTTCTCGTTCTAACGTTTTTTTAATACGGGTGTAATCTTCGAGGCAAATTTTTGAAATAGGCGCGTCAAATAGTGCTAAGGGGCTACACGATTTCCAGTTTTTAAAGCTTGAGGCGAAAGCGTAGTTTAAAAGGTGTCCTGAAACCGAAGTCATAACCATTCGGGATTGTTGACCGTTTACGGTCGCGTCGAATTCGTAAATTTTATTATACGTCGATAAACCTTCTCTCTAAAATTAATTAATTGATTAAAATGATTATTTAAAAAGGAGTTAACTTACTCGTGTGGAATTTCCTCTTGATAATATAGCAGCTATGTTTTTAGCGGCGTCGTTTTTTTCGGCTACGTTTAAATATTTCATGATTGTTGTGGTTGCGGGTTTGTTACAAAAATATCGTTTAGAAATTTGTTTAAATAATCCATTTAGCATAATTAAGCGGTTAATCTTTTTTGAGGTTATATTATTTGAGGCTATCTTCACGTTGGATAAAAGTAAATAATTTCGGAAATAAACGAAAAAATTATTTAATTGATTAATTTAATGTTTTTTAATATGATTAAATTTGATTTAAATTTCATTCAAATACATTAATTTTTATGTTAAATTAATAATTAATAATTAAAAAAATTTGAGGCCAACTTCATGATGACGCGTACCATAGATATTAAAAATTAGATGATTCCATTGATATATTATAATTCTTAGGATATGGATTAAATGATCACTAAATGATTACCAATTGATCAAAAAACGATATTTAATCACTTTTTTAATGATTTTTTTATTAAAACAATTACAACAATGACAGATACACAATTTCCTTTTAATTTTTGCTTTTTTGCTGTCATTGAGAAACCGTTTATTCTCACTCTGCCGAGGTCGCTTGCGGGCGAGGCAGTGGTTGTTTAACAATACCAACATCCTACAAAACAAAATTAACTTCAAATTTAACCAATCAACTTTAACAATCTCAAAAAAATTTTAGATATCAAATTGACGTTTGACATCTAAAAAAAACTTCGTACTAAAAATTGAACGCAAATTGGCGCCATCTGTTGGGGATATTTTGGAATTATTCAGCTAAGAACCGAACCACTAAAATACAGGTTGGATTGGGTTTATATATAAAAACTTCAACCACAAAATAATTGTTTGGAAAGTGATAAATTAACGTTCCGACGTTCCGAAAAAACACTTTAAAATGACGTTTTCATCTGTCATACTGAACTAACTTAAAATTTTAAAAGTTGAAGTTAGCGGCAAATTTAAAAATATAACACGAATTGGAATCTATACTTTTTAAATTAAAAGTATGATACTGGTAATAATTGTTATTGCTCTCTCTCATCATTTCCACTATTAATAATAAAATTGTTAGTTTAATTAAATTATTTCAGTATAGATGCTAATACCATCTTACGGTGGGATTTCGACATACAATCAATCCCTGGGGCACAGAGTATACTCTGTGCCCTGGGGCTAAAGACGCACGGCTAAACCCGAAACTTTCTAGTCTAGGTCTAGTGTTAGTTCTAGTTTTATTTTATCAAGAATATCTAAAACTAAAACCAAAACTAGCATTAGAAAAGCAATAATTAAGTTTTAATGTTAACTTTGATGTCGATAAAAAAGTTTTAGATATAACATTGACGTTTGACATTGACAGTGTTGAAATAAATTTTTAGTAAATACTTCGTATAGTAAACTCTTTGTTCTTAACGCCTAAATTTTAAGTTAATTTGCATAAATAATAATAACCTAAATTTGCATTTATGAAAATATTTAGCCGAGTTTCAAACCGCAGCCACTAGCTAGCTTCGCGACGTCGATGGCGCCATCTAGCGGACAATTTGAGCATGAATGATTTTAAAAAATTAATTTTGCTCAATCCAAAATTTGGAAAAAATCTTAAAAAACTAGTATTGTAATGAAATGGGAAATGGAGGAATTGTTTTTTTTTGCAATATTTGCTGTTTTAGATTGTGAGAAATTTGATGCAGTTCAAATTAAACTGATTAAAGATTTTGCTCAACCTAAAGGCGGTTTTGCAAAGAAATAGGAACTGTCAAAAATGGGTTTCTTTCCTTATTTGTTATCATTTAATTAAAATTATTAATCAAAATGGCGGAAAATATCAAATAATATTGATTTGACGTCTATAAAGTGAGGTTTATTCATTCACCATCATATGCGGAATTAAAAACGCTTCAAATTGAGTCCAAACTCGACCCGATTATCTCATAAAACAAGCGAGATTTTCAAAAATTTAATTTTAACATAACCTCAAAAAAGTGACAACCGGAAGTTTGTTACTTTTTTAAGATAACCTCATCGAGTTTGGGCTCATTTTAAAAGGAATTTAATGTAGGTTACGAATACAATGTTAGATTAATCGAATTCCATTAAAATAAAAACAAAATGGCGTATGATTAAAAAAAATTGTTTCGATTTTAACGAAATAAATTCGCGGGGTGCTTTTAGATCTAAAAATAAAGCTTTTCGTTATTGTGTATTAATCAAGATGGCGGAAAATATCAAATAATATTGATTTGACGTTTATAAAGTGTGGTTAGGTTTTTTTATTTATTCACCATCGTGTGCGGAATTAAAAACGCTTCAAATTGAGTCCAAACTCGACCAGATTATCTCAAAAAACACGCGAGATATTCAGTAATTTAATTTTAACATAACCTCAAAAAAGTGACAACCGGAAGTTTGTTGTTTTTTAAGATAACCTCATCGAGTTTGGGCTCATTTTAAAAGGAATTTAATGTAGGTTACGAATACAATGTTGGATTAATCAAATTCGATAATAATAAAAACAAAATGGCGAATTATTTAATAAAAATGATTTGACTTTAACGAAATAAATTCGCGGGGTGCTTTTAAATCTAAAAATAAATAATTTCGCTGTTATTTAATTAAAATTATTAACCAAAATGGCGGAAAATATCAAATAATATTAGAAATAGTATCTGGAAAAAACGTTTTTTTCCTTACTTGCTGATTTCGACAACGAAAAAATGATGCAGTGCAAATTGAGTAGATGGAAAATTCTGCTCAGGTTGAAACTTGGATAAAATTCAAAACAATCTAGTTTTGTAACGATATGGGATATGTCAAAAGTATCTTTTGCTGTATTTCATGTATTAGAAATGATTGAGAATGTGATAGAGTTCGAATTGAGTTGATGTAAAATTCTGCTCAGCTTGAATCTTGCAAAAATTCAAGAAAATCTAGGTTTGCAAATTAATAAGATCTGTCAGAAATGGGTTTCTTTCCTTATTTGCTGCTTTGGACCAAGAGGAATACGATGTAGTCCAAATTGAGTTGATGGAAAATTCTGCTCAGGTTGAAACTTGGATAAATTCAAGGGAAACTAGTTTTGTAACGTTATGGGATATGTCAAAAGTATTTTTTTGCTGTATTTAATGTATTAGAAATGATTGAGAATGTGATAGAGTTCGAATTGAGTAGATGTAAAATTCTGCTCAGCTTGAATCTTGCAAAAATTCAAGAAAAACTGGTTTTGCAAATTAATAAGAACTGTCAGAAATGGGTTTCTTTCCTTATTTGTTGCTTTGGACAAAGAGGAATACGATATTGTCCAAATTGAGTTGATGGAAAATTCTGCTCAGGTTGAAACTTGGATAAAATTCAAAGCAAACTAGTTTTGTAACGATATGGGATATGTCAAAAGTATTTTTTTGCTGTATTTGATGTATGAGAAATGATGAGAATGTGATAGAGTTCGAATTGAGTTGATGTGAAATTCTGCGCAGCTTGAATCTTGCAAAAATTCAAGAAAAACTGGTTTTGCAAATTAATAAGAACTGTCAGAAATGGGTTTCTTTTCTTATTTGTTGCTTTAGACCAAGACGAATACGATTACGAATACGACAATGGGGTCATACACGATTTTTTTTTTATTATATTTTCTGAAAGTTTATATAAAAATATAGTTACCGTTATTTTTTTTTTATAATTTTCGAACAAAGTCATTGTTAAAAAAATTATTGAAAATTTATATACCCATTTGCGCTTTTAAATGTCCCGCGTTGATGACGTACGATTCTCACTTTTGCGTCCCCTGCTCCCCGCTCAAATGCGAGAAAGAGATGAACGTCATTTAGGTTGTATTGAAAAGAGATAGAGTGTTTGTAGGTTATGTTTATTATGTTTTGTTCATGGATGTAATAGAGACACTCTATTACATCCATGGTTTTATTTTGACACTGTCACACCGCAAGCGCTATCTAACGGACAATTTAACTTGTTTTAGGCAGTGCGGTTCCTATGTCACAGAAAAGCCGCGAAATTATTTCGTTTGAATATTTGCTATTTTTCACTTCAAATTACGCAAAATATAAAATTGATCAAAATATTTCTTTTACTTTGTGTTCATGCATATACTTGCATATATTGTTTGACATAAAAATTTTCTCTAAATTTAATAAGTGTGTATGACCCCATTGTGCTCAGGTTGAAACTTGAATAAATTACAGGAAACTAGTTTTCTAACGATACGGGTTATCTCAAAAGTATCTTTTGCCATTGAAAAATTCTGCTCAGCTGGAAACTTGCAAAAATTCAAGGAAAACTGGTTTTGCAAAGAAATAGGAATGTCATCAGGTTTTTCAACATATTATTTAAAAATCGAGGCAACCTAAAAGTAATGCATTTGTTAAAAAGATTATTTTATTTTAAGAACTAGAACTACTGCCTCGGCAGCACGGATGAAGAGTTTTCTTATGGAAAACCTTGAACTACTGCCTCGGCTTCTAAGGAATGTGTTTGTATTAAAAAGAACTTTACTCTGTTTTATGTACTAGAGTTACTGCCTCGGTTTCTAATAATATGTTATTAGTGAAAATCTTGAACTACCGCCTCGGCAGCATGACTGCCTCGGCTTCTGAGCTATATGTTTGTATTAAAGAGAACTTTATTTTAAGTATTGAAGCCACTGCCTCGGCTTTTATAAGCAATGTGTTTGTATTAAAGAGAAATTTACTCTATTTTAAATACTAGAGATACTGCTTCTTCAGCACAGCTGCCTCGGTTTCTAATAATATGTTATTAGTGAAAATCTTGAACTACTGTCTCGGCAGCATGGCTGCCTCGGCTTTTAAGCAATGTGTTTGTATTAAAGAGAATTTTACTTTGTTTTAAGTACTAGAGCTACTGCCTCGGTTTCTAATAATATGTTATTAGTGAAAATCTTGAACTACTGCCTCGGCAGCATGGCTGCCTCGGCTTCTAAGCTATATGTTTGTATTAAAGAGAACTTTATTTTGTTTTAAGTACTACGGCCACTGCCTCGGCAGCATATCTGCCTCGGCTTCTAAGCAATATGTTTGTATTAAAGAGAACTTTACTTTGTTTTAAGTACTAGAGCTACTGCCTCGGCAGCGCAGCTGCCTCGGTTTCTAATAATATGCTATTAGTGAAAATCTTGAACTACTGCCTTGACAGCATGGCTGCCTCGGCTTCTAAGCAATGTGTTTGTATTAAAGAGAACTTTACTCTATTTTAAGTACTAGAGCTACTGCCTCGGTTTCTAATAATATGTTATTAGTAAAAATTTTGAACTACTGCCTCGGCAGCATGGCTGCCTCGGCTTCTAAGCAATATGTTTGTATTAAAGAGAACTTTACTCTATTTTAAGTACTAGAGCTACTGCCTCGGCAGCACAGCTGCCTCGGGTTCTAATAATATGTTATTAGTGAAAATTTTGAACTACTGCCTCGGCAGCATGGCTGCCTTGGCTTCTAAGCAATGTGTTTGTATTAAAGAGAACTTTATTTTGTTTTAAGTACTACGGCCACTGCCTTGGCAGCATAGCTGCCTCGGCTTCTAAGCAATATATTTGTATTAAAGAGAACTTTACTTTGTTTTAAGTCCTAGAGTTACTGCCTCGGCAGCACAGCTGCCTCGGTTTCTAATAATATGCTATTAGTGAAAATCTTGAACTACTGCCTCGGCTTCTAAGCTATATGTTAGTATTAAAGAGAACTTTATTTGAAGTACTAGAGCCATTGCCGTTTTCTAAATAATGTTATTATTGAAAACCTTGAAGTATTACCTCGGCAGCTTAGCTGCCTCGGTTTCTAAGTCTAAAGACGCACGGCTCAACCCAAGGCTTCCTAACTCTAGGTCTAGTGTTAGTTTTAGTTTTACTTTAATAAAAATAACCAAAACTAGCCCAAAAAAGCGTCAATTAAGTTTTAATATCAACTTTGACATAGATAGCAATATTTTAGATATCAAATTGACGTTTGACATTGACAACGTTGAAATAATACGATTTTAGTGATTTTGTAAATTAGGTAAATTGACTCAAAAAAAAAAAATAATTTAATGACAGCCGAAAATGTCAATTAAGTTTAAGGTTAACTTAATTTTTATATTCTTGCTAATTTGCGAATCCCATTGTTTTAAAAATTTTTAAATATTTAAAATTATTTTAAAAGAACAATAAAGATTTAATTGAATATAATAAAAGCGATAAAAGAAAGATAAATTCGAATTTTTCTGGAATTTCTATCGAGTTGACACAAAAAGTGCTGTTTGCTTTTCTGTTTCGTTGATTTTATTTATCTGGACCCGGTTAATGCGACCTATGACATTGATTTTGGACTTGTTATCGCTCTTAAACTTTAACATTTGCATAAAACATTTAAACATTAGTCAGTGGTAAAATCCGATAAAACCAAAAACGAAGGTTAACATTCGAACCCCGCTCGCGTTAAGACAACATTACTTTTTTTTATATTTTCGTTTTTCTTTCCAGCTCTATTCGCCGATTACGTAATCGTTTTGCAATCACAATTTCGCCAGAATTAAAAAATCGAAGATAAACAATTTCGATAAAGTTTTAATACAAAAAATAATTTAAATCTAATACGCACCCGTTTGCACTTTTTTCTAAATCTTCGTAAAAATTTCTTTATCTCGAAGAGGAGTCACTTTTAAGATAATCTTTTGGGAATTTTTTTTTTAATATTAATAATTTATTAAATTTATTAAGTTATCCTTTTTAATTATCATTAATGTTTACTCATCACAATTTTATGATTACATTTTCTTCTTTTTGACAGATTTGACACATCAAGTGTCAATTTAATTTTTGAAATGTCATTTTCACATTTTTGAAATATTTTTGTATATTTGGAATTAAGGGAAGGTTTTGTTGGATACTTTCATAACTTTTTTTCATTTAGTTATAAACACAATTTCATGGTTTTAGGTTAGGTTGGGTTTTTCTCAGCTTCCATTTAGGCTTTATGACATCTGTTGGGTTGCTTGAGCCTAGGTTTAAGAAAGTTTCCATAATCTGTGGCTAAATTCACAAAGTATCATGGGACTGTTGAATGTTCTGAATGAATTGATCCCAAAAACGCATCCAAACATCAATTTTGTTGGAAAATGACCCTCATCTCAGTGCTTTCTAGAAATTTACTACTCAAGGCCTGCATAGCAGAGCTCCTCTAAGTTTATGATGAATTATATCCGTTTTACCCTTAATTTTCATGTTAACAAGACTCCTACTATAAATGGATGTCAAAATCCTGTCAAACGTAGATTAATTTAATTGTGCAGAATTAGCACTGGTTTGGGAAATACTCCTACGGCTGTAGATGAAATGGTTGATGATAATTTGGCATAAGAGGCGATTATATAATCATTAAAAATCATTAAAAATCGTTAACTAATAAGACAAGCAGTGTTACCAACATTAAATTTTACACTTTAGAACGTACCCTAAAAGTGACGCCAAACCACGCCAAACATTTAGGGGTTATGTTTTGATCCTTTTTATTTTAACAAATTAAACAATGCAGGATTTATCCAAGTTTATGTATCTATGTGGTATTAATTGTAGCGCCTCGCCCGCAAGCGACCTCGGCTTATTCAGGAAGATTAGATGTAAATTCTCCGTTCCATGCTGTTTATAAATTAATTAATTGTTAAATTTCAGGCAAAAACGAAGAAAACTTGGGGTTGGAGGTTGAAATAAACACTTTATGAGAAATAATAACTCTTATAGCGATGAAGGTAGGTGAAGAGAACAAAAAATCGAACATTAAGAGTCGAATTTAAATCTAAAATTCCTTTAATGCTCCTTTATCATCTTGTATTTAATCTGTTTTTAATGATCCGAAACAAACTTCACATTCGGCGTAAACAATTAAAATAAATGTTTACTCACTTTAATAAAAAAAATCGATTAAAATAACTAATTTAGAAGCAAATAACTTTTTTTTGTAAACAATTAATTATTAATAATTGTAATCTTAATCATAAAATTTTTTCTTCATAGATAATGAGCAAGAATAACTCAAAAAGAAAGAATCGTAGAAGAAAGAAGAAAAAGTGATTAAAATGAAGCAGGGAGGGGTTAACTCTATATAAAAGCGCCTGAAATGAGGCAACTCTCAGTTCGGTGGTCGTCATGTTGCTTAAACTGGGCCCCAACATGCTTGCGGCTATCATCTTTGTGTTAGTGGCAACAAATACAGCTAGTAAAGCTGAGGAAGGTAAGATTTCGAATTAGAATTAAATTAGAATTCTTTTTTTGGTTAAATTAATGTCTTTTTTATTTATTGAGATGGTTCAAAAGGTCACCAACGGCCGTTAAAGGGATTCTGATTCTTTTTGATGATATGCACCGCGATTATTCACTTTGTCTTAATAAGAAAATTACCTCTCTGATTCATTTCCTTTGTTAAAGTACTTCCTTTTTGGGGAAAAAATAAGCGCAACAACGAAGAGAAAGAAATTTCTAGATAATTTTTTTTTCTTTCTGTCTTAAGTTGATAAAAATTTGCAAAAATAGCACAAGACCTTTGTGCTTAATTTAAACCTCCACTAAAGGTTATCAATTAATTTCTTCTTGATTAAATAATTATAAAAAGAATCCTTCTTTATCATCAATTATTTTTAATAAATCAAAATTAAATAAACACCTGGAAAATTTTTCTTTTTTAGTGCAATGCCGAAGCGGATGTGGAGGGTATTCCCCGGTTCCTCAAACGTTTAAATTCGCGGAGGGTACCACTTATCAATACGGCTATGAAGGCGTTTTGGACGTTTCTTTGTCGAGTAGCAAAGGTCAACAAAGTGAGACGAAGGTCAAAGCGACGGTTCTTTTGACGCAGCAATCCGAGTGCAATCAAATCCTTCGAATTCAAGGACTTCAAATCCTCGGGGATTCCAAGGTAATTCATTTTTTCTTCCACTAAAAACAAAATTAATTAATTTCGAATTAATTTTTTAGAAATTTGGATCTCTCTCCGACATAGAAAAGCCTGTAAGATTAAATTTCCATGATGGGCACTTAGAAGACATCATCTGTGTAGAAAATGGGGACTCCCAAAACTCCCTCAACGTCAAGCGAGCCATCGCCTCAATGTTCCAAGTAAATATTTATTTATTTTTTTTATAACCTTGAAACTTGGAATTGTGTTTCCAATGATGAGTTAATACGTTAGGATTGATTAATTATGGTGTATATAACAAATCATGGTCTATTTTTTCAATTTAAACGTTTTTGTTAAGATTTACATTGCAAAATAGTTTTTTTTTCTTAAATAATTAATTCTAACCAAAAAGAATCTTCTAAAAAATACGTCGATTTTGCTAAAATCAATAAAACGTATTAATTTTTTATCATAACTTAACCACATCACCTTTTTAAGTTTCTAATTATTAATTTTAAAAGTGAGGTTAAAATAATTTTTTGACAAGTTATTGTTGTCATTAGGATTATCAAACGTGTAAAGAAAAATTGTGATTTTGTTAAGAAGATTTTTACAACTTTTTTTGTTGTTGTAGTAATTTTGAGATTTATTAGCTGTTTGAGAAGGAGAATTATTGAGGTTGTAAAGTTCCTTAAACACGTTTTGGAGGTTAATTTTGTTGTCGTCGGTATAGTAGCGTTCTTGGTTAAACGCGTATAGTAGCGTTCTTGGTTACCGACACTAAAAACGTCAAGTTTGACAACAACGAAAATCGTTGAGTTATTCGCGTTTATTAAGTTTTATGATCAAAAATGATTTTGCGCGGAAAATGGGAACTCCCTCAACGTCAAGCGAGCCATCGCCTCAATATTCCAAGTAAATATTTATTTATTTAGTTTTTTTATCACCTTGAAACTTAGAATTGTGTTTCTAATGATGAGTTAATACGTTAGGATTAATTAATTATGGTGTATATAACAAATCATGGTCTATTTTATCAATTTAAACAATTTTGTTAAGATTTACATTGCAAAATAGTTTTTTTTCTTAAATAATTAATTCTAACCAAAAAGAATCTTCTAAAAAATACGTCGATTATGCTAAAATCAATAAAACGTATTAATTTTTTATCATAACTTAACCACATCACCTTTTTAAGTTTTTAATTATTAATTTTAAAAGTGAGGTTAAAATAATTTTTTGACAAGTTATTGTTGTCATTAGGATTGCCAACCTAAATCAAACGTGTAAAGAAAAATTGTGATTTTGTTAAGAAGATTTTTACAACTTTTTTTGTTGTTGTAGTAATTTTGAGATTTATTAGCTGTTTGAGAAGGAGAATTATTGAGGTTGTAAAGTTCCTTAAACACGTTTTGGAGGTTAATTTTGTTGTCGTCGGTATAGTAGCCTTCTTGGTTAAACGCGTATAGTAGCGTTCTTGGTTACCGACACTAAAAACGTCAAGTTTGACAACAACGAAAATCGTTGAGTTATTCGCCTTTATTAAGTTTTTGATCAAAAATGATTTTGCGCGGAAAATGGGAACTCCCTCAACGTCAAGCGAGCCATCGCCTCAATATTCCAAGTAAATATTTATTAATATAGTTTTTTTATAACGGCATTAAAACGTAGATGAGGAAGAATCAATTCGAACCAAAAAGAATCGTTTGATAACTTCTAAAAAAGACGTTAATTATGCTAAAATCAATAAAACTTAACCACATCACCCTTTTAAGTTTCTAATTATTAATTTTAAAAGTGAGGTTAAGATAATTTTTTGACAAGTTATTCCTGTCAATTTTAAATCAAGTAAAAAAGCAATATTGTTAAGAATAAAGTTTATTACAACTTTATTTTGTTGTAGTAATTTTAAGATTAAATAACTGTACGATCAAGAGAGTTAATTTAAAATCGTTAGTTTAATTTAGAGGTTAATTTTGTTTTATATAATAGCGTTCTATGTTACCGACACTAGAAACGTCAAATTTGACATAAATAATTCTGAATAACTTTTTAATCAAAAAGTGATTTAGTTTTTGCTTAAAAATGATTTTGCGCGGAAAATGGGGACTCCCTCAACGTCAAGCGAGCCATCGCCTCAAAGTTCCAAGTAAATATTTATTAATATATTTTTTTATAACGGCATTAAAACGTAGATGAGGAAGAATCAATTCTAACCAAAAAGAATTGTTTGATAACTTCTAAAAAATACGTTAATTATGCTAAAATCAATAAAACGTATTAATTTTTCAAGATAACTTAACCACATCATCTTTTTAAGTTTCTAATTATTAATTTTAGAAGTGAGGTTAAGATAATTTTTTGACAAGTTATTCCTATCAATTTTAAATCAATTAAAAAAACAATATTGTTAAGAATAAAGTTTATTACAACTTTATTTTATTGTAGTAATTTTAAGATTAAATAACTGTACGATCAAGAGAGTTAATTTAAAAGAGTTAGTTTTATATAATAGTGTTCTATGTTACCGACACTAGAAACGTCAAATTTGACATAAATAATTCCAAACAATTTTTTTAATCAAAAAGTGATTTATTTTTTAATTAAAAATGTTTTTAGGCGGCGCTAAAGCACCACAACACCGAAATCGACATCTTCGGAAGCTGCCCGACCGAGTTTTCGTCCCACAAAGACGGCCAAACCCTCGTCATCAAAAAAGCTCGCAACCTCAACAAATGCTCCCACCGCGAATCGATCGGACAAGACTACATGAGTCTCACTTACGACTTAACCAGCGATTTAAAAACGTCGCCCCTCCTCCAAGGAAGTTACAACGCCGAGATGAAGATTAAGGGAGGAATTTTGGACACGTCCGTTGTCCACGAGGATTACCTCTACGTTCCATTCTCCGTCGGGGAAGAAGGCGCGAAAGTCAACGTCCACAGCAAATTAACCTTCGAAAAACAAACTAAGGAAGTCCCGAAATATTCTTGCGCAACCCCCAAATCAATCATTTTCGAAAATCCGCACCCCACAGTTTCAGAAAAAAGCATCTCAAAGGCTTTAATGGATTCGGTTAAAAGCGCAGCCAACGACATCGATTTAACCCTCAAAGAAAATTCGGCTGAGAAGTTCTCGAAAATTGTTATGTTGATGAGGAAATCGAAAAAAACCGAGTTAATAGGAATTTATGGCCAAGTTAGAAGCGGGGCGGGATTCAAGAACCAACAAGTAGCAAGGAGGGTCTTTATGGATGCTTTATTCCGAGCCGGAACCGGGGAATGTTTCGAAGCTGTCATGGAAATGTACAAAAACAACGAATTAACCGAGTTAGAAACAAAACTCTTCTTTTTAAGATTATCCTTCGTTAAACACCCGACTTTAGGATCAATTAAAGGCGCCACCGATTTATTAAACAAACCCGATTTACCAAGAGAAGCCACAATTGGATTAGGAAACTTAATTGGGAAATATTGCCAACAACATCCATGCGATAACATCCCAATTTTAACCGACTTCCTCAACAAACTCCTCACAAAATTAACCAAACCAACAAAATCAACCGAAGACCAAGTTTTAGCCGCCCTTAAAGCCGTTTTAAATTCCCGCAAAACAACCCCAGGGATTGAAGCGAAATTAGTCGAGCTCGCCCAAGATAAATCGGGACCTTTAAGAATCCGCTCCGCGGCTTTAGAAGCTTTCAAAGCGAACTCTTGCAGCGAAAAACTCCGAGATGGCGCTTTAAACATCTTAAACGACATCACCCATGACTCCGAATTAAGAATTGAAGCTTATTTATCCCTCGTTGAGTGTCCTAATGGAAAAGTGGCGAGTGCCATCAAAAATTTATTGGAGAAAGAGGAAAGTTATCAAGTCGGGGGATTCATCGTGTCTCATTTAAGAACTTTAAGAACATCAACTAATCCAGATAAAGCTTTGGCGAAATCACAATTAGAAAATATAAGGACAACCAAGAAATTCCCGGTGGATTGGTTTAAATATTCGAGAAATATCGAAGTTTCAAATCGATGGGATTCGGTCGGATTGGGGGGATCCATGGAGGCCAATTTGATTTATTCGCCGAAATCGTTCATCCCGACCGCGACTCATTTAAATTTAACGACTCAACTTTTCGGGCATACCTTTAATTTCTTGGAGATTGATACGAGACAGGAAAATCTTGATGAGATTATGGAGCATTATTTGGGGCCGTTGGGCGCTTTGAGGAAGGAGAGTCCGAATAATTTGTTTAAACATGGACAAGGAACGTTTAAAAAGATTGCTGAGAAGATCTCCGAAAGGGTTAATAAAAATATTGGTAAGTTTTATTATTTTTTTTATAAAATGATATTAATTAATGTAGGTTCTCTTTTTGTTGGTTATTTTTAACCCTTAAGTTTTATTACCAACTTAAATTAAGCTAAAACGTCTTTTTCTCAAAAGTCACTAGATGGCGTTGACAATTCGAATATTTTAAAGTCCCTAGATTTACAAAGTACCGCGGTTCATGACGCCTGTTTTCGAGCCAAACTGGCGGTTTGACAACTTGTCACTGCATCTCACCACTTATTTACAAAAATATTGCCGTCTTGTTGCCAAGAATGGAGTTTTGGCGTAATGTTATCAATAGAACGACATAGTTTTAAATTTCCCGCTTGACGTTTGAGCCAAAATGGCGGCAAACCACGGTACTTTGTAAATCTAGGGACTTTAGAATATTTTAAAGTCCCTATAAGTACTCTATTTTTTAATTTGGAGGAATAAAGTGAAAAGTCACATTTACATAGGGTAATTTTTCAAAGCTATTTTTTGGCGGGAGTTTTAAAACAGAATTTAATTACTTATTTGTTTAAACAATAAAAACCAGGGTAAAGTAAGTAGGTACTTACTTTGTCCCACATAAAATGCAACATGTCAATATAATTTGATATTACTAGAACAACTAGGAAAAATTTTCAGGTGTTAATGTCAATTTTAATTTTATTATATTCATAATCTTTACAAAATAACCTTTAAAATGAGTCCAAACATGACACACTTATCTCAAAAAACAAAAAAGTTAGAATAAAAAACGTCAAACCCGAAGTTGGCAACAATGACGATAGCAATTTAATTTTTAAATATTAATACCAACCTTAATTTCTGATTTTTTTAATTACATTTTTCTAGGCATTTTATAAAATTAGGAATACATCAAAATGACTTTGACATTTCAAACCGGAAGTTGCTTATATCTTGAGTAATATTGGAATTAAACGTATCATGTGTGGGCTCATTTAAAAGGATTTTTCACGGCCATTACAAATATGTCAAAATTGAGGTTGACATTTCTAACCGGAAGTTGACCATAACTTCATTAATATTGAAGATAAATATATCGTGTTTGTACTCATTTTAAAGGATTTTTAATGAAAATTACAAATATGTCAAAATTGANAATTGAGGTTGACATTTCTAACCGGAAGTTGACCATAACTTCATTAATATTGAAGATAAATATATCGTGTTTGTACTCATTTTAAAGGATTTTTAATGAAAATTACAAATATGTGAAAATTGAGGTTGACATTTTACATCTGAAGTTAGATATCATATAATAGACAAATGGACAACTTCATGGTGTTCTTTCATAATGTATTCTTTATTAAAAAACCTTTAAAATGAGTCCAAACATGACACACTTATCTCAAAAAACAAAAAAGTTTGAATAAAAAACGTCAAACCCGAAGTTGGCAACAATGAAGATAGCAATTTAATTTTTAAATATTAATACCAACCTTAATTTCTGATTTTTTTTATTACATTTTTGTTTTTGTGACAAATTTTAAGACATTTAATAAAAATTAAGAATATATCAAAATGACATTGACATTTCAAACCGGAAGTTGCTTATATCTCGAGTAATATTAGAATTAAACGTATCATGTTTGGGCTCATTTTAAAGGATTTTTCACGACGATTACAAATATGTCAAAATTGACGTTGACATTCTTAACCGGAAGTTGACCATAACTTCATTAATATTGAAGATAAATATGTCGTGTTTGTACTCATTTTAAAGGATTTTTAATAAAAATTACAAATATGTCAAAATTGAGGTTGACATTTTACACCTGAAGTTAGTTATCATATAATAGACAAATGGACAACTTCATGGTATTCTTTCATAATGTATTCTTTATTAAAAAAAAACCTTTAAAATGAGTCCAAACATGATGATTTTATCTCAAAAAGCAAAAAAGTTAGAATAAAAAACGTTAAACCCGAAGTTGGCAACAATGACGATAGCAATTTAATTTTTAAATATTAATACCAACCTTAATTTCTGATTTTTTTTATTATATTTTTGTTTTTATGACAAATTTTAAGACATTTTATAAAATTAAGAATACATCAAAATGACGTTGACATTTCAAACCGGAAGTTGCTTATATCTCGAGTAATATTGGAATTAAACGTATCATGTTTGGGCTCATTTAAAAGGATTTTTCACGACGATTACAAATATGTCAAAATTGAGGTTGACATTTCTAACCGGAAGTTGACCATAACGTCATTAATATTGAAGATAAATATGTCGTGTTTGTACTCATTTTAAAGTTTTTTTAATAAAAATTACAAATATGTCAAAATTGAGGTTGACATTTTACACCTGAAGTTAGTTATTATACAGGTGTCCCGTATCTTCCGCATCAGAGCATTATACGGTTGTAGGATACATTATTCTGAAGCGATCTTTCTAATAAACTTTTTCCGAAATGTTTATAATAAGCGAATGGGAACTGTTTAAAGTCTCTCCAATAGCGATTCACTTCAATAGCGTAAAAAGTTTATTTCTCTTTCCGTGTCAAATCTATTGGTGAATACACGTATGAAACTAGTTTAAAACGGCGCGGTGGACCGCCTGGGGTGACACCGATTACCTGAGTGTGATTTACGATCTCCGAAGCTTTTCTTGAATTGCTGTTGGAGGTGAATTGTATTTGTAATCTTCATTAAAAATCCTTTAAAGTGAGTACAAACACGATATATTTATCTTCCATACTAATGAAGTTATGGTCAACTTCCGGTTACAAATGTCAACCTCAATTTTGACATATTTGTTATCTTCGTGAAAAATCCTTTAAAATGAGTCCAAACATGACGCACTTATCTCAAAAAACAAAAAAGTTAGAATAAAATATGTTAAACCCGAAGTTGGCAACAATGACGATAGCAATTTAATTTTTAAATATTAATACCAACCTTAATTTCTGATTTTTTTTATTATATTTTTGTTTTTGTGACAAATATTAAGACATTTTATAAAAATTAAGAATATATCAAAATGACATTGACATTTCAAACCGGAAGTTGCTTATATCTCGAGTAATATTGGAATTAAACGTATCATGTTTGGGCTCATTTTAAAGGATTTTTCACGACGATTACAAATATGTCAAAATTGAGGTTGACATTTCTAACCGGAAGTTGACCATAACTTCATTAATATTGAAGATAAATACAGAGCGTTCAACAATGATTGTAAGGTGTTTGAATTTCCCGCTTTATCGTTTAATTTTTAGGTTGGTATGAGAAAACTAATAAGCATAGGCGTATCATAGGAAAAATTAGGAAGGCATTAAAAATTTATTATTATTATATTATTTATCAACAAAATTTAAAAATGTGTATGAAATCAATTGATATTTTATCACCTTTTGTTACAATAAATGTTGAAGTTTGTTAACTCGAAAGCAATTAAAACATACTACGCCACTGATTGTTAAAAATACGTCGAAAACACCAGCCGGTACCAACGTTGTTTGTCAAATGTTACTAAAAGTCAAGCGCGCCAAATTCAAACACCTTAATCATTGTTGAACGCTCTGTATGTCGTGTTTGTACTCACTTTAAAGAATTTTTAATGAAGATTACAAATATGTCAAAATCATTCTGGTTTAACCATACTGAGAGACAACATCTCGAATTTTCCTAGTGTAATTTTTGCTTTAAACTGACCAATAGCAACCCTTCTTTTTTGCGCTTCAATTTGAAAACACTCCTCCGAATTAAAAAATAGAGTATAGATTATCAAAGCACCGCTATTCATAATAAAGCTTGTATATTCGATCCAAAATGGCGGTTTGACAGCTTGTCAGTGCATGTCACCACTTATTTACAAAAAGTGCACGTGTAATAATTCCATCTCGTTGCTTTTGGAGTTGTAAAAATAGCAGTAAGAAAGGCTTTCGACTCTTGAGAGTACTACGAGAATAAAAAGAAAGGAAATTTGGTGTAATTTTATTAACAAAAACGACAGTTTTATTTTCCCGGTCGACTTTCGAGCCAAAATCGAAACGTCAAAAAATATCACTTGTAAAAGTGAGGTTAGATTTAATTGCAAAAGTGAGGTTGGGACGAACAGATAGATAAACATTTTCCAGCACAGCTTTAAGCTAACACGGCCGTTTTCGAAGACATCGGTCGCCCCCGAGAACAATGTTGAGGATTTTTAATCACACTTTTCCAACTCAACCTCACTTTTTTAAATGACATTTTTTTGACGTTTCATTAAAAAAATTTATTTAACTCACTCAGTTTTAGATTTAAAACTAGAAAGAAATTTGCATCATAGAAGCTCGTTTTAGTCACTCGTACACGTTTTATATTATAAAAAAGATTAAATAGTAATTCGCTTTCTCGTTGCTTTAAATTATATTAGAATATTTGACATGATGAGAAGATTTTAGACTTTTTGCAACAGATGGCGCTATCTCCTATGCGTCTTAAAGTGACATTTTTTGATGTTTCACTAAAAAGAAATTTATTTAAGTAATTTTGGGTTAGAAATAAAACTAAAACGTTATTTAAAATTATTTTTGATAATAACAAGATATAAATTGATTTTTTAGCATCTGAAGTTACGATATTATTGTAAACGTCAAATAATTAGGATACGTTCATAATTAGGATAGTTACTTTTTTTCCCGAATCCCGATAGATGGCGCTACCTCATATGCGTCATTTTTAAGTGACATTTTTGACGTTTCATTAAAAAAATGTGTTTAACTCATTTTGTGTTAGAAATAAAACTAAAACTAGAAATTTTAGGGTTATGCCGTGCGTCAAGTGGCGGCAAATCGCGGATTTTTTTATTTTAAACTAAAACTATTAAATTAATTAATTTATTTTTTTTAGTAAAACGCGAAGCATCCAAACAACAACTCGAAACTTTCGGAAAATCAATCAACCGCAAAGAAAACGAACTCAACAAAGATTTAGAACTCGATTTGAGCATAAAAATGTTCGGCTCGGAAGCGCTCTTCCTCAGCATCTCCGAAGACATCACCAAATACACCCCAGAAGCTCTCGTTGACAAAATCTTCGACAAAATCGACATCGCCGTCAATAAATTAAAAGGATTCGATGAGAACCTCAACACGAACATGATCTTTTTGGACACCGACATCTCTTATCCAACTTCGATTGGTTTTCCTTTGAAATTATCCGTTGAGGGAGTCTCAAGCATGCATTTAAAAACGAGTGGTAAACTCGAATTGGGGACACTTTTAGGAAGAGGCGATGGGGATTATAAATTATCTTTGATCCCAAGCGTCAACATCCAAATCACCTCGAAGATGGTCGTCGAAACCCCCGTTGTGACACGCGGGTTGAAGTTAAACGGGAATTTGTTCACTGCAACTGGACTTAACATCGATTTGTTTATATCCCCGAATAATATTGATTTGAAATATTCCCTTCCTGTTAATAAGCAAGATATAATTACGGCTACTCACGAGATTGTGTTTGAATCAATTGAGGTTGATGGGACTTCTGTTAAAACGGCGTTGAAGCAACCCCAAGCGAAAGATGTCACGGTGTGTTTAGATCAATTAAATCCTTATTTAGGGGTTGTTTTATGCGCGCATCTTAACCAGCCTAACATAGTAAACGATAAAGTCGTTTTGCCTTATCCTTTAAACGGAAATTCTAAGCTGTCGATTATCATGGAGAACTCCGATTTGGGGATGATTCATTTTACAGCTAAGAAATTTGATGGAGTTGAAAATGGGGTGCCTAAAACGGGGGTTGAGTTAGAAACGAAAGCCTTGTGTAAGCAGAACAAATTAAAATCGGCTTTAAAAACCGAAATCTTCATTCGCCCCGAAATGTATTTCTTAACAACATTCACTTCAGATAAGAAAAAAGCCTCTGCGGAGTTCAGAGCTGTTATAACACAAAGTGAGAATTCAATTTTCGCGCGGGCTAAAATCGATGAGATCGAGTATTACGCAAAAATTGGGGGATCAATCTCTGGAGCGCCTCCAAGAGAAATTTATAAACCCATCATGGAGTACAAAGCAGGAACAGGAAGCGTACAAAAAAGTCCTTACCGAATTGAAGGCCAAATAATCAAAGAAACATCCGGCGAAACCAGCAAATACATCTTCGATAACCTCCAAGTAATCGGCGCCCCAAAACTAATTAAAATCACCGGGAACATCGCAAAATCCCCATATTCATTAGAAGGCGACGTTTCATTAAGCGACGGCGAGAAAAACGCCCAATTAAAAGGAAAAGCCCACTACAAAGACCAACAATTAAACTTAAACGCAATGGTTAAAACAAATTTCAATCCAAACGCAAACTTCGACATCACCTATTTCTTAAAAACCGGCGAAAACACCATCGATTCGAAATTCCAATTCCAACACGGCGATTTAACCAAAAAAGAAAACATTTTTAAACTCAACAACATGTTTAAACGAGACAACGCCAAAGAACTAATCCCATTTTCGACTAAAAACTCGATGAGTTACCCCAAATTTGGAATTGATAACGAATTCGATTTAACGCTAACCGAAAAAACCATCAAAATGAACGTTGAATTAGGGTATCAAAAAATTAAAGTTAAAACTGAGTTGGATGCTAAAGTTAATCAGAAGAATTTTGGCGATTACGACATCGAATTCGAATTTAACGGATTTGATAATAAAGTTGAGTTGGATTTGGTTAGGGCCGTTGATAGGACTAAATCGAAATTGAAAAATACTCTCGAGATTAATGGAAAATCGATCAAGTTAAACGGGGATGTTACGCATAACTTTGAAACTAATAAAATCGATTTCGTGACGGATTTGAATCTAAAAATTGTTGGATTTATGAAGGTTAATTCCGATTTAAAGTAAGTAATAATCAATTAATTAATATTAATATAGTAAAACGTCAAACTTAAATTTACCTGTCATTAAGTCATTTTACCTAATTTACAAAATCACTAAAATCGGATTATTTCAATACTGTCAATGTCAAACGTCAAATTGATGTTTAAAATATTTCTATCAGTTTCAAAGTTGACATTAAAAGTTAATTGGTGCTTTTTTAGTGCTAGTTTTAGTTATTTTTATTAAAGGAAAATTAGAACTAACATTAGACCTAAAACTAGAAAGCTTTGTGTAATATTTTAGGTTTTCAATAATAACATACAGGGTGTACAAAAAGTATGGAATAATGGTTCTACGCCTAAACTTAAATTTACATTAAAAAAAGTTTTAAATACAAGTTACTTGACACTATTTTCCGCATATCTTGGCGTAGAAATAAAATAAATATGATGACGGCAGTCACCTGTATATTTTAAGGTATTTGTATTCCTTTTGACAAAGTGTTGCAAAATGCAATAAGGTTTTAATGCTTTAAACTGCATAGTTTTCGAGATATATACTTTTTGTACACCCTGTATAATTAAAAACCGAAGCAGCTGTACTGCCGCGGTAGTGGCTATTTTTGCAAGATTCAAATTGAGCAAAACTTTATTTGAACTGCATCGCATTTCTCGATATCGAAAACAAAAAGTAAGGAAAAAAAACGTTTTTACCAAATTCTATTTCTTTCCGAAACCAATTTTTGCAAATTTCAAGCTGAGCAGAATTTTTCATCAAGTTAATTTGAACCCTATCACATTCCCCATCATTTCTAATACTTCAAAAACAGCAAAAGATACTTTTGACATATCTCGTATCGTTACAAAACTAGTTTTCCTCGAATATGTACAAGTTTCAACCTAAGCAGAATTTTTCATCAACTCAATTTGGACTACATTGTATTCTTCTTTGTCCAAAGCAGCAAATAAGGAAAGAAAACCATTTTAGACAGTTCCTATTCATTTGCAAAACCAGTTTTTCTTGAATTTTTGAAAGTTTCAATCCGAGCAGAATTTTTCATCAACTCAATTCGAACTCTATCACATTTTCAATCATTTCTAATACATCAAATACAGCAAAACATACTTTTGACATATCCCATATCGCT
>NW_019280809.1:0-81975 GCF_000648695.1 Onthophagus taurus
TTTATGAGTCGATTGTAAGTGGTTTTGGGGTTACTGGACATTCAAGGGCTATGATGTCTAATCGAATTTCTTATTGGTTAAATTTAAAAGGTAATTTATAATAACTAAGCTACATTATATTTACGTAAATTACATATCGGGTAGGCGCACCAACCAGCCTTGCACTGTGACCCTAAGGATCCTATTGTACCCCGATAGATAACGTTCTCAATTTCACCATGAAGTCCAATGCTCTTAACGAACCTTATACGAACCATTAATTCCTTGCTCGGTAAAAAATAATTCAGATCCTTTGAGGAGATAAAACTGCGACCCAAAAATCGAGAATCTGACACGATTAGCAGCAGTGTAGTGGCATAATCGTCTCCTCGTCCTCCGAACATAGTCGGCATTCAACATAGGCTAGGCCCAATAAGTTGAGGTATGTCTTTAATCGGCAGTGCCCAGTAAAGACACCCATTAGAACTTTAATGCTGCTATGAGCAAGTCTTAAAATTAGTAGAGGTGATACAGCTTATCAAAAAACCTACTAGAGTTTCATCTACATTAATATATCTGATAATAATCACGAATGGACTGTAGTTATAGTGATCACAACATGGTATACTGAAATGTTACGTGTAAATCTCCTTTGAACCTGTTTTAAAAACATACCGTGCGTTGGCATCTATTAACATAGATTCTTTTTTGCTTGATTTGTATGACCTTCCCCTACATTTTATTTTTCGTATACCTAACATTGATGATAAGGTTTCTTTCTTTACACATTCCATTTTAAATTTGCTAAATGTACATGCTCCTTTAATAATCAGAAAATTTACTAAGCCCCATATTTTGTTATATATTGAAAAATTAAATGTTTTATATTTAATATTTACATATTAAATATTTTGTACAAAAATCATGTCTTCAAAGCAAAAAAGCCAAATATGGCAGCATATGAACGACAATAATGTGAAATGCTTAAAGTGCGGCCAACAGTTGTCGGTGAAAAATAAATCAACATGTTCGTTGGAGGCAAAAATAAAAGTATATTTATATATTTTTATTTAATATTTATTTTACACAGAATACAGAAATTTAAATTTATTCAATTACAGTCATGTCATCTTCTTCTGGAACATCGTCATAAATAAAATTCTGAATTATATTCTGATTTTCTTCCAAATCCATTTCCTGTTGAATCATTGGTCCGAATCTCTCATGTCTTGCGATATAGCTATCGTTAAATGAATACTTCTTGTCTAAGTAGCCTGTTCGTAGTGCATTGGAAACATCATTATCAGTTATTTTGTCCCATGAATTTTTTACCCAATTCACAACTTCTTGTAAGCCTGGTTTTACAAAATTACCTCGATGATTTCTCACCATTCTGTTTTCAATATATTCATTGATTTCCATCCGCAAATGATCCTTGAATGGCTTGTTTATTGCAATGTCAAGTGTCTGGAGGTAACCAGTCATTCCTGCCGGAATCATTATTTGATCAATCTTCCTCTCAGCAAGAAAGTTTTTCATGTCTTTAGCGCGATAAGTACTGGCTGAATCCCAAACTAGTAAACCTCCATTCTGACCCCTCAACAGTGGTGGCAGCATAAAATCAACCCACTTTCTTATAACTGCTTGGGTGCAGCAGGCTTTTTCACTTTCAATGACATAAATTCCTGAAACACGTTGAATCTGGTCTTTTTTAGCTTTAGTGATATAAAATGGCGATACTTTCTTGCCATATAGACGAATCGCCAAAATACAAGTAACACGTGCACTATCGTAACCGGTAGAAGGAACGTAAATTGACGAAGAAGCCTTGTGGTGAACTGTCGTTTCAGCTCCTTGGCCTAGGAATACCGCGGTCTCATCCATAGCAATCATGTTGGAGAGTTGGTATTTCGAAAAATTGATGCCATCAACAAAAAGCTTAAACGCAAGTGCACGCTTAACAACTTCATTGTCTTCCAGCTTAAACAAAGTTGTTGATCTCCTTAGAGACAGTTCATATCGTTTAAGGAAGTTGTCCAACCAGTGTGATGATGCTTTAAATTCTTCTGTGGATATATCAAATTCAATTGCTGTTTCAAGGGCAAATTTTTGAATATCAGCCCTGCGCACAACCAAAGCCATTGCTCTCCTGCCTGCAATCCATTCCCAGATGCAATCTTCCAACTCAGAAAATAACGACTGCCGACTTGATCTAATTCTGCGTTTTTTCTCATTTCCTTGGTCTACCAGTTGACACAGGTAATCGTAGTCTGCAAGCCATTTACGAACCATACGGAGATCCAGCATGTTCTCTTTAGAGAATGCTACAAGATTTACACCCCTGGAGTCTTCCACGATTCCCTTTTTGTACTCGACGGAATAGCTCTTTCGTTTTGTACTCATTCTAACTGGGGTTAAAAACTATTCACTTTATTTTTAAATAACATTACGTATGAGGAAATAATCAGACTTACAAAACTGAAATTATTTACGTTGAACGCCGTATACCCTCTGTTCCGTAGTGTGAACAGCGTGGACCTTCGATGGTGCGTACAAGTGCATTGTGCCTCTCTGTCAGAGTTTTTACTTATATACCGCTCGGGGAAATCCCTTATTTTGTACTTTAAAGCACATTCAATATGTCGTGTGTTTTAGAAGAAAAATTGTACAATTGGTTTCTTAAAGAAAGAGAAAAGAATTCACGAAAGGAAAGCTAAACATATTATTACTTATGCTCAACAGTATTTTTTAACGAATTCTTTTTGTCACATTACTTTAACTAGGGCTTATTTTCGGAGGATGTCTTATTTTACAAAAAGTTCCGAAAATCACGATAGGGCTTATTAGGCTTATTAGGGCTTATTTTCGGAGGATGTCTTATTTTCGGAAAAAGGCGGTAGCTCAAGGCAGTTGTGGAATGATCTTGGAAGGGTGGGTATTTACAGCCAGTCTACAACGGGGCTTCCGCCGGGCTTAGATAATCCAGATGAAATAAACGCATTTTTTCTTGGTCTAAGCTCCCGAGTCGATTCAACCGATGGTCCAGATTTAGCTGCCTTTGAAATTAAAGATCAAATTGAATTTCGCTTTAGAAATGTGGAAATTAATGAAATAGGAATAATATTACGTTCAATAACATCGAAGTCTACCGGTATAGATGATATTAGTATAGACACAATAAATCTTTGCGGCTGTCATATTTTACAGTTTATTACTCATATCAATAGCGCTATATTGACCGCGTGCAGAGTTCTGTTGAGTCGGATCCTAAACGGTTTTGGTCTTATATAAAACGACGCAGGGGGGCTAGCGGTGTGCCCACCCGTGTTGAGTTCAATGGCGTGACCACCACTGATGGGGATGGAATCTGCTCTTTATTCGCCGATTATTTTGCATCCGTATGTACTCCGCCTGGGCCTACGGTGAGTGTACCTCGCATCTCCGACCATAGTACTAACACGGGGGTTGTCATCGGTGCCCTTACCGGGGCTGAGGTTGAGCTCCAGCTTAGGGGGATGGCACCCAGCAAGAGTCCTGGATCAGATAGTATTTCTTCAGTCCTTATTATTAACTGTGCTGCTGCTCTTTCCATTCCTCTTATGAACATTTTTAATTTGTCCATCACTACTGGAGTCTTTCCCTTGGCGTGGAAACACGCGAATATTGTACCAGTCTACAAATCTGGTAACCGACACCTGTCCAAGAACCACCGTCCAATTTATATCTTGCCCTTATTTGCAAAGGTTGTTAAAAAGTTGATGTACTCGAGACCATTTTTTCAGTTGAAAAATACTATTAATGTCAATCAACACGGTTTTTATCCTGGCCGCTCGGTCGAGACGAACATGCTAGAGTATGTTGACTTTCTATATTCTTCTATGGACAACAACGTCCGAGTAGACGAGGTATACACGGACTTTAGCAAAGCATTTGACAAGGTAGATCATAACTTGTTATGCAGTAAGTTGTATCGCGCTGGTGTTACCGGGTATTTGCTGGACTGGTTTACCTCTTACGTCTCGGGACGGACTCTTGTCGTGCGGTTTGGTGGATTTTGTTCACGTGCCTTGTCAATCTCTTCTGGTGTACCTCAGGGCAGCCATCTGGGGACTCTGTTGTTTCTTCTTTAGATTAACGACATCTTTGGCTCCTCTTCCCATTGCCGCTGTCTCATGTATGCTGACGACCTTCAATTGTTTCTCCCTATTTATATTATAAATCATTGCGCCAAATTGCAGAGTAACTTTTGACGATCTATGCAAGTTCTGTTCTGATAAAATAAATATCTCTAAATGTGTAACTATAACGTTTACTAAAAAACAGAATCATATCTCTTATAACTATACACTTGGCAATAACGTCCTAAATAGGATCATCTGTTCAATATCTTGGCATCATCCTTGATCAAAAGCTATCTTTTGGTCTTCATATTGATGGAGTTGTGAACAATGCATATAGGATGCTCGATTTTGTAATGCGTTCTTGTGAGGATTTTACAAATCCGTATGCGATCATCACTATTTATAATGCTTTTATCAATAGCATCTTGAACTTTGGTAGTTGTATCTGGAATCCCCAGTATTCTTGCTATATCGAAAGACTTGAGAGGATTCAGATGAAATTCTTAAAGTTTCTTTCTTATAAATCGCATCATGTTTACGAAGACTATAACACTGCATGTGGAAAGTATCGTTTACTCACTCTCCGTCAGCGGAGACTACTTGCGGATGCCATGTTCTTGCATAGATTACCCAACGGACTCTGCGATTCTCCTTACCTTCTGTCTTGTGTCAATTTACATGTTCTTCCCCGTCAACTCCGTTACGATTTCCTTTTCTATGCACCTACACCGCGCACAAACGCTTATAGAAATTCTCCTATCATTAGAATGGAGAGAGCAGTAGACCGTCTCGGCATTGACTTATTTGTGTTCAGTAATCAGAGGTATAAGTCTCTCGTTCGAAATATTATCATAAATGCGGACGAGCGGTTTCAGTTTTATTTTTATTTTAGTTTTTTATAATTCCCTGTTTCGCATACTGTTTAGCTGCTTTCTTTTCCTTTTCCTTAATTTCTTTTTCTTCGATGTAGATGCTGATTAATTTTGTATATGGTATATTGCATATATCGTGTTATATATATTATATTGTATGTATTAACTATGTGGAGCAATGTCTTTGGGTATGTCCCGTTTTTGATCGCTTGGAAGGTAAATAAATAAATATAGTTAATGTTTGCCTAGAAGAGGGTGTTTTTCCTTCGCAATGGAAGACAGCAATCGTTATTCTGCCACCTAAAGTAAGCAATCCCACTACCTATCGGGACCTTAGACCAATAAGCATATTACCGGTATTATCAAAGGTGCTGGAGACGGTTATATACAAATAATTGTTTGCGTTTTTGGAGGGAATTGATTTCTTACCATGTTGTCAGTCGGGCTTTAGAGAAGGACATAGCTGCTGCACAGCTTTAATGAAGGTGACTGCTACGGATAGGGGTAAAGTTACAATACTCGTGCTACTTGATTTCAGTAAAGCCTTCGATACGGTTAGTCACGATACTTTGCTTAATATTCTGTCTAGGATGGGGTTTAGTGCGGTGGCTTTGAGTCTTTTAGGCGGTACCTTTGTGACAGGTTTCAGATAGTTAAGGTGAAGCAAAACTTTTCTGAACGTCGCGTCGTTTGGAATCTTCTGGATTTATCACTGGTATAAATCAAGAATTGAGCGAATTCAATCTAAATTCTTCAAGTGCCTTTGTCTTAAATTTTCCGTTCATTGTATTGGTTACGAATCAACTTGCACTTCTTTTTGTATGTTAACTGGCAGCCAGCGCCGCTTTTGTGGGGATATGTTATATTTTTATAAACTTTTGACTAACAAATGTGATTCTCCAATGCTTGTCGGTTCTATAGTTCCTCCGAGATTGCTTCGCTTTGACTTTCTATTTATAACACCCACTCATAGAACCAATGCCTGTTAAAAACTCTCCTCCAATGTGTTGGTGGCTCTTCCTTAATACTTTCGATCGGGTGCGATCTGTGGAGTCCAAAATAGAAAAAACTCTGAAGGACGCCAACGTGTCTTCAACTGCTAATTTCTCATAAATGTTTTGTATGATCCTTATACTAATAATGATCTAATAAAGGGACAATTCCACACTCATTTCTTATGTTAATTAGATTTAAAGAAAATGCTTACTATTTGATCACGTTTTCAAAAATTTGGAAACAACGCCTAACTAAATGAACGAAAATAAAATCGACCTATAATAATATTTATTTAAAAATATATAAATTATTATAAAAAAATATCATAACTAAAGAATAATATTGTATGCACAAACTGGAGAGCCTCAAACTGTAGTCTCCATATTTCCTAAACAATCTTTGCAGCACGCCATTATGTGCTCCATGCACAACCATCGCATCGTTTACAAATTTTGCAAAAATAACTTCTTTTGCAATATTTACAGTTTCTTCTTTTCCTTGGTTGTGGCTCTGGAATAATCTCTAAAGAAGTATATCAAAAGCTCCCGCAAATAACCCTTACTTACTTATTTGATGCTGATACGGAACTTATTATACTCCTTTTAATGTAGGTCCGAGTTGTGCTTATGATAGCAACTGGATTGGAGGAATTGAAGTTCTTAATTTAGCCGTAACCGCTGTACAAGAAGGACATTGTGAGGCCGCAATCATTGGATCAGCTAATTTAGCATTAAACGCAGAAATTTCATTTTTGTACAACGATATGGGGTTACTTTCTCAAGATGGATCAACGAAAGCTTTTGATAAAGACGGTAATTTTGTTTCACTTTATTATTAACCATTAATTAATGTTATTGTTAAATAACAATTTAATTCTTGTTAAGCTTCCGGTTATGCTAGAGCCGATGGAGTTGTTGTAATGCTAATTCAAAGAGCTTCAGATGCTAAAAGAGTTTACGCCAGCGTGCTTCATTCCGCAACGATTTTTAATGGAGCCCGAGATGGTCCAATTTTTGATCAAAATTTAGAAGGAATGACAAATTTTGTTGACGAATTTTACGAAAAATGCAAAATTAACCCTGCGGACGTTGAATACGTCGAAACGTACGGTTGCGGTGTGAAAAGAACGGACGAAATCGAATTAAACGCTTTGGAATCGGTTTATTGCAAAAACCGAAAATCTCCCCTTTTAATTGGGTCAATAAAACCTCAAACCGGGCACAGCGAAGCAAGCGATAATTTATTTTCGATCGCCAAAGTTTTGGTTGCAATGGAAAATAAAAAAATCCCCGCAATGTTGCAATTTAAAAATCCAAATCCGAATATTCCCGGATTATTAAACGGCAATTTAGAGGTTGTTACAGAAAATAGAGATTGGAAAGGCGAATTGGCCGCGGTTCATGGAATCGGATTGTGTTCTTCTTACGCGCATGTTTTATTAAAAGGAAATCCGATTTTAAAAACGCCAATTAATAACGATTTGCCGAAATTAGTGGTGGCATCGACTCGAACGGAAAACGGAATCCAAGAAATTTTAAAAACGGTAATTTAATACTTTCATTTAATTAATTTTAATTAAATTATTTTTTTCGATTAATTCCAGTTGCAAGAAGAAAAAGATATCGATGACGAATACATCGGGTTAACGCATAATTTCTTTTCAAAAACCGTTTCAGGGCATTTATATAGAGGATACACAATTTTGGATGAAAGCGAAAACCCAAAACATGAATTCGAAGTAAGTTTTTTTTAATTTAAAGTTAATTAATCACACAAATCTACAAGATTTGTTGTCGATCAGCTGAGAGTCATTTCAGAAGTAATTTTTTACGAAGAATCATAATCCAAGCTTCGAATTAGATCATCACATCAGCATTTTGAGATATTCAAAAGTAGCCTTAGACTTTTGAAGTTATGTATGAGACACACAATATTATTTTGCTGTATTCTATCCATTACATCATTCAGGACTATCCTTGTCCTTCAAATTGCGTGTATATTAAATTCTTGGAATGGCATCATGTCTTATTTAAATTTCTGATGGCAATAATATATTTTCCGAGCACTTTATTGACATCAACTGATTTAGTTTTTGGTCGATTAATTTTTTGGCCTTATAAGGTGATGATTTTAAAACTTTTTGCGCCTTAGTACAATACACAGTAGCTGCAAAAACGCCACAAGATTCAGCATTTCTATAAATAAAAACTATTTTTGAGGTTAAGGCAGGGCCGGATCACACCTTTTATGGGCCCGAGGCGCTCTCTATTTTTGAGCCCCAAAAAAGTCTAATATTACCATTTAAGTATTATGTCTAATAATAATAATAATGTTTATTGCCTCTAAAACAAGTATTTCCATAAATATATACATTCATAACAAATATAGACATCAAGGCAAACTGATCAATTTATCGCAATAAGCGATATCTTACAAGAGACCCAATGGTAACAGTGTATATGTAATTTTAAATAAATAATTATGGCTACCAAAAAAGTAATACTAAATGATGTGCTAATACGACTGAGCGAATGAGCATATTTGAGTTATGTGACGAATCGACAGTCAGTTACGACAAGGAGGGAAATAGACATAAAAAAAGTGCAGTAAAAGATAGATGAAAGGCAGACTAGAGAAGAAAACAAACACGTATAGGTCAAGAAGAAGATAGTTGAAGAGATAGCAGATGGCGCCTCAAGGCATATTTAAAACTTATTAAACTAGCTGCATTGCGAACAACGGCAGGCAAATCGTTCCACAACGCAATCGACTGCATTGTAAAAGATCTGTGGTAGATTTCAGTACTATGGACTGGAAACATGAGTCCGACAGTGTGACTTTAAATGTGATGCTAAAAAAGTGAAAGGCATCGGACAAATAAGCAGGAGTGCGTGTACAACATAACTCCTCATCTGCAGGTTGTTACGATATGGAGTAATCTGCTGCAACTTTCCTAAATCAAAAATGTACCGTATACAATTATTGTTCTGAAGTCTTTCCAATTTACCCCGAAGGGCTGCGGACAAATCGGGATACGCAGCATCGGCATAATCAATGTGTGGGAAAATGAGAGAATAACAAAGATTATGACGTACAACAGGAGGAAGGTAGCAGCGAAATTTTTTCAAAGTATGAAAACAGAAGTAAACCCTCTTACAGACTCCCTGAACTTGTGGCAGCTAACTATCGCCGAATTCATTACCACACCAAGATTTTTGACCGTATTAGAAAACGGAATAACGGTGTCGCCAAGCCTCAGTTGAAGGGTAGTTAAGGAATTACCTGGATTCAAGTTACGTTTAGACCAGTCAAGCACGCTAGAGAGATCGTTGTTAAGATGCAACAACGCATCTGGGATTTTGTTAACAGTTGACGAAATATAAAGTTGAAAGTCATCTGCATACAAATGATAGTTACACGAGATACCATCCCTAATACTATTTATGAAAATTTATGAAAATTGAGAAGAGCAAAGGACTCAGCACACTGCCCTGGGGAACTTCACATTTGATGTCAACAGGAGAAGAGAGTACAGATTCCACGCGGATACATAAAGACCGATAGGAAAGGTAGGACTGGAACAAGACGAGGTAAAACCAATAGCAGAAAGCCTAGTTAACAGGAGGGCATGGTCCACAGAATCAAAGGCCTTATAAAGGCAATGAGTTATAGGTGACCAGTTATTAGGTCTATTTTTTTATTCCAAATAGATTCACAGGTGATGCTTCCATATTTTTTTACAAAATGAGCTTACTGAAGCATTTGGTGAATTACCCTGCAAATGCTTGCAAACCTTGATGCACGATGGAGCACCAGCACATTATCCACGTGCTACTCGAGTATACTTAGATGACAGATTTGATAATAATTGGATTGGCCATGGTCTTGTTACGTGGCTACCTAGTTTACCATTTTTAAATCCGTTAGATTTTTGGTTTTGATGACATTCAAAATAAATAGTTTATTCTGAAGAAGTTTAAAATGTGCAGGATTTGAAAAATACAATTAGTAACCCATTGAAAGTAGTAAAACAAATGTTAATCAATTACTACATCTAAATCGTTACAATTAATGGTGTTAACAATAGGTCAACTTATGAAACTAAAACTTTGAATATCTCGAAAATGGACCATTTTCGGACCTATCTTTATTAGACTCTATTTGTCTATTTTTGACCAGAGAATACGCTGGTGATGTATTGTACAATCGTTGCGGGACAGCCTGTATAAACAGTATAGGATTGTGAAAGTATTTTATCCGAAAAATTTCCGGGGTGGAGCCAGGTTTCCATGAGGCAAATATTATCGTAACATTTTACGAGTTGTTAAAAACGATCGGCAACCTGCAGCGAATGTTTCGCACATTCTGGTAATAAAAAGATAAGCAATACATTGGGCTGCAGTCATTACCAAGTTGTACTTATATACAACTAACAGAGTGTTAGTTCTAATTTTAGTTCAATTAACACCGGCCGTGAAAGCCTTCGTACTTATATTATTAACCTTTATCAACAAATCAAGGATTTGGATAACTCACGAATTAGAGAACGCAAGCTGTTGAGCAGTTTGGCCTTTCTACGAAGATGCAGAGAGAAGAAAGTAACGGCAACCTTCTTGAAGGTAAAGCACCACATCGACTCCGCTGCAGCACGTAGAATCTTGATTAGGATAGAACAAGCACTACTACAAGAAAGAATCCACAAGACCATCAATGATCTACAGAAAATAAGTGAGAGGTTACTACGACTCCATCTCTCACTTTCCAATTTTTTGTCCGGAGAAGACTGGGATAAAGTGGACAACAATGGAGAAGGCTCGTGAAAAGGATCGTGAATTCCAGAAGACACGGGACACGCACATCAAGAAGTTTGAATCCCTGGAACGCCGGATACAAAAGAAGAAAAGTAATAGTTTACCAGTAGAAACAATCATCATCAACAGATCGAGTGTCCCACTAATAAAAGACGAAACCACTGTGCTTGCCAAAGTATTGAACTACGCAATCGCCCCGAGGAAGGTCCTGAAAGAGGAAATCATCTGCCAAGTGGAAGCGGCTGTTCGAGGGATGCCCGCACTAAAAGCCGAAGAGATCCGACAAAATGTTCCGAGAGTACTGAAGTCAGCAAAACCACCGAATTCCAACTTGACGGTTGGTGAAAAGAAGGCACTCCGGTCTATTAAAGAAAAGTCAGAAATCGTCGTGTTACCAGTAGACAAGGGGAATGCCACCGTTGTTATGGACCAGAAAGAATATTACGACAAAATGATGAACCTACTGGACCCAGGCACCTACAGAAAGATCAAGAAGGACCCCACAGACAGAATCGTAAGAAAAATGAAGGACCTGATAAAATCCACAGGAATTCCAGCAGAACAGCAGAAAGGATTGTTTGTGCAGGCGCTGATATCACCAAAAATTTATGGACTACCGAAGATTCATAAATCAGACGTCCCCATCCGCCCTATCGTCAGTGCCATCAACTCTAGGGTTGCCATTTTTTAAAAGCAACTATAGAGGAGATTCTTAAAAAATATATAGGAAATTCAAAAACTATAGAGGAGATTAAATTTTTCAAATTTCTTTTTTAATAATAATTTATTATTTTTGACATAGTCATAAAACTGTTTACATGGCATATAGTAATTTAACGTTATTACTAATTCAGACTTTACTAAATCAACGCAAAACTTATTTCTGGTTTCGGTTCATTTGTTTCCCATTATACTAAAAATACGTTCCACATACGCAGTAGGTGCAGGTATACTTAAAATAAATGACAGAATTTGTGAAATATTCTGCAAGTTCTGTATTTTACTTAAAATAGTACCTAGTCCATTTACAGGACGTACTACTATTTTTAAAATGATCATAGAAAAGTATATTTAAAATGTCTTCTTCATCAAAGATTTGATCAATGTTTACAAGGAGGTTTGGGTTTTGTAGCTTTTCAAGTAAATTAACAATATCTTGAAATTTAACTGGATTATTTAGCTTTAAATGTGACATTAAATATAGTATATTATCAGTACTAAAGTCGAACCATTTTTTGATGTACTGTATCGAGGACCAATTTAAAGTTATTTTCAAATTTTTCTGCCTGATATCCGTCTAAATATTTTAATTTTTAAGTAACAAGACATCCAAAGTAATTTTGATCTAAATGTCAAGATAAGTCTTGTAACTATGCTTGAGCAGTTTTATGCCACAGTCGAAACTATTATATGACAAATTGTGTTTTATGTTATGATACAGTAATCCTAATTCAATGCAGCCACATTGTTTTCTTCTGGTGAATGATTTGGTGTGCAGAAAGTTGTTATTAAATTGTTATTTACTGCCACTCTTGATTGTGTGATATGCATTTTCGTCAATTCATGCTGTTTTACCTAAAAATATGAATATTTAATTATTATTGTATGTATTGTATTATAATACAATACATATTTGTATAGGTTAATTTACTTCTTATACGCTTAGTTACTTACGGAAGTTAATCCTTGACTTTTAATAGAGAAATCTTTAGTACATAAAATACACTGAGCATATTCATCATTAATTTTAGAAGGTTTTAGCCATTTGTATGTGTTAAGACCACTCTTTTCGAAAAGTAGATGTAAGGAGCTTTAATATTCTGGTTCTCGTCTATATTTGTATCATTTTCTTTTTCTTCGTCGCTCATCTTGATCTTATTATATTTTATATTAAATTTAATAGATGCACAAATGCATTTAAACCACAGTAAGTAGTTAACAACAGTAAAGAATTAACTTAACACGAGATAGTCAACGCCCTCTGATGGAGAGTTTCGGTAACCACCGATTAATGGCAGACGTCAGCTCACTATAAAGCTAGATGCTGAGGATATTTTGGTAAGTTTCGATGTTGAGTCTCTTTTTACCAGGGTACCAGTTAAGGATGCTGTAGATGGCCTCTGCCAGAAGCTCATTTCCGAGGGATTACCAGAATACTTACCAGATCTAGTGGAGTACTATTTATCGTCGACGTATTTCAGCTGGAAAGGAGAATTTTACGAACAGTTCGAAGGGGCAGCCATGGGTTCTCCATTATCGCCAGTTATAGCTAATTTCTACATGGAATTATTCAAAGAAGACGCTTTGAAGAAGAGCCAGTGGAAACCAAAGCTATGGCTCCGATATGTGGATGACACGTTTGTAATATGGCAATATGGTAAAAAACGGCTCCAAGACTTCTTGGATTACTTGAACGCTCAACATACGATGATTAAGTTTACCATGGAAACGGAAACTGCCAAAAAACTATCTTTGGACAAATGGAGATATGGAACTTGGTGTATATCAGAAGAAGACTCATACCAACAGATTAGAACCAGTTTCTGAAGAAGGTTGCAACATGGCATCCGAAATGTCAAAGCTCTTCTTAAAAGACGCACGGCAAAACCCGAAAGTTTCTAGTGTTAGTTCTAGTTTTAGTTCTAATTTTAGTTCAATTAACACCGGCCGTGAAAGCCTTCGTGCTTATAAGGATAGTACTATATGATGAAATGATAGAATACAGCGAAATAATATTGTGCGTACACATAACTTCTAAAGTCCTATAACTCCTCTTGTACATAACCTCAAATGAATTAAAATTATTTTCAATTTGGAGCTCGGATTCCGTTTCCACGCAGAAAATTACTTCCGAAATGACCACCAACAACAATCAACACCCCTTTTTTTTGCTATTTTTAACTATTTTTTTTTTATTTTTTTAGCATTACACGGGTAATAAACGCCCGATTTGGTTTGTTTACTCAGGAATGGGTAGCCAATGGGTTGGGATGGCTAATGATTTAATGAAGCTTCCAATATTCGCGGAATCCATAAAAAAATCGGCGAAAATTCTTGAACCGAAAGGAATCGATCTCATTAGCATAGTAACAGGGAGTGACCCAAAAATTTTTGATAGCATCGTGCACTCTTTCGTGGGAATTGCCGCGGTTCAAATCGCATTAACCGATATTTTAAAGGCTTTAGGTGTGGTTCCTGATGGAATAATCGGGCACTCAGTCGGTGAATTGGGATGTTCTTACGCCGATGATTGTTTAACACCGGAACAAATGATTTTATGCGCGTATTCTAGAGGTCGAGCTTCCGTGGAAGTCGAATTAGTTAAAGGAATGATGGCCGCGATTGGTTTAGGAAATGGGCAAGTTAAAGATCGCCTCCCTGAATCGATCGAAGTTGCTTGCCATAACTCGACCGATAATTGCACACTATCTGGACCAACTGAAGACATGGAAAAATACGTTAAAGAACTCCAAGATAAAGGAATCTTCGCGCGATTAGTTAACGTGGCTAATATTGCCTATCATAGTCGATATATTCGCCCAGCGGCTCCGAAATTACTTGAATATCTCAAAAAAATCATCCCAGAACCGAAAGCCAGATCGTCAAAGTGGATTTCAACGTCGGTTTTGGAAGAAAATTGGGATGGGGTTGACGCGAAATTGTGCTCGGCTCAATATCACACTAATAATTTATTAGGGTCGGTTTTATTTGAGGAAGGATCGAAACATATTCCGAAAGATGCGATTGCTATTGAGATTGCCCCGCATGGATTATTACAAGCGATTTTAAAGAGATCTTTAAGTAGTGAGTGCACTAATATTCCTTTGACACAAAGAGGGAATAAAAATGGATTACAATTTTTATTATCAGCAATTGGAAAGTAAGATTTTCTTAATGTATTTTACTAAAATAATTTAATCTTTTTTTTAAAGAATGTATCTCGCTGGAATTGACGTTAACATAGCAGCTATTTACCCCGAAATAAATTACCCGGTTAGTCGAGGAACATTAAGTTTAACTCCATTAGTTCATTGGGAACACAGCGAAACATGGAGAACCGGAATTGAAGACAAAATTAATTATTTATTCAACGTTAAAGACACGCAAATTACCTTAAATTCAGATGAATATAGATATTGTAATGGACACATCCTCGATGATAACTGCACCTTTCCTATTTCATCACTTTTAGTACGCAAATTATATTGTTTTAATTTTACTTAAATTAATTTTTTTAATTATAGAACATTTTAATGGAAATATTAATATCCGGATCTGACACAAAACCATCAACTGTAATCTTCGAAAATATCCTATTTAAAAACATGCTAACAATTCCAAAAGTCGATTCTATTCCTTTACACGCCCTAATTCAAACGGGAAGTGGATCTTTCGAGATATTATCGGGAAAAACAATGATAGCCACCGGGAAAATTTACGTGCCCCACGTCGCTGACAAATTCTGGGCTGAAGAAATCGAAGTTGTGGTTCCTGAAAAAGCGATGGAATTGACCACGAAAGATGTTTATTGCGAATTTAATCATCGCGGGCATAAATATAGCGGGGATTTCAAAGTTATTAAAAGCGTTAAGTTGGGGGAAACCGGACAAATTAGTAAAGTTGGGTGGAATAATAAGTGGACGTCGCTCTTTGAGGGGATGCTTCAACAATACATATTGAAAAGAGGGGAAAAGTATCAAAATATTATTACGCCAAGTTTTATTCAAAAAATTGCAATTTCGCTGGAAAAATTACCTACTAATAATGAAGGTAAGAGTTAACAAATGTTTATTATTTAAATTAAATAAAAATTTATTGCATTATTGATAAAAAATATGTTTGTGTCAAAATGACGTTAGGTTGGTTAAAGAAAAAATCACTAGATTCATATTGGTAATAAATTTTCTTTTGACGTTTAAAATAGGTTATATTTCGTTTATAATTTGAAGCTTAATTATCATTATTGTTATCAATGAAATATTTTAAATAATGTTACTTCTTGGTTTGCTAAAGAGAGAGAGAGAGCATAGAGAGATTAATGAATTAAACGAATATGTGCTGAAAACTTGGGAAGAATTTGGAAGGAAGTTAAATGAAAATTTTAGGGAAAATCAGAAACAATTCTCGTAGTCGCAACCCAACCCACCATGCGGAAAAATGTAAACAAGAGGATACAGAAGAAGTGTAGGAGAGTCGAGATGAGGTGCCCCGGATGACGACAGTATATCAAAAGAATTACTAAAAAGAGGGGGTCCGAAAGTATAAAAGAATATGATTGTGCCAATACATAAGAAGGAGGAAACAACCAACTGCGAAAACAACAGAGCAATCTGTTTGGCGCCGATTGCGCTCAAATTCTACTCAAAAATTCTAGAAAAACGGGTGAGAACCCATATAGAAGAAAAACTCGAACAGGAAGAAACTGCCTTCCGACCAAACAGACAAAAATAGGACCACATATACACCCTCAAGACAATAATAGAAAAAGTAACAGACAAGAATAACTATATACTTGGCCGTCCTAGACCTAAATGCAGCTTCGACCAGGTACCGAGACAACATATATGGGAAGTTTTAACCGAACTAGGGACAAGTCCAAAGCTAAAAAGAGCAATCAAAAGCATATACCACAACGTAATGGGAAGGGTTAGACTGAATGGAAATACGTCAGAAGAGTTTAGAACGGAAAAGGGAGTGAAACAGGTCAAACAGGGTGACACATGGACAGAATAATAAAGCAAGTCAAAAGGCAAACTACGCAGACGAGATTGGACGAGACCACAACACAATATAATAACCTAATATACGCGAACGATGTTGTACTAATGTCAGGCAGAGTAGATGTCCTACAAAGAAACATTCAATTATGGAATACCTGCCTACAAGGAAGGGGAATGGTAATAAACAAGAACAAGATTAAGATCCTACACATTACAAAAGAAGAAGAAACGGGAGATATTGATGTATGAATAGAGGGGCAACGACTGGAAGTAGAAAAGTGCGAATGTCTTGGAACCATAATAAGTAAGGATGGAAAGATAGATCAGGAAATACGCAACAAAACGCAAAAAAAGCAAAAAAGCAAGTGCAATTTACTATAAAATAAACGACACTCTTGTAGACAAGAAAGAACTAAACTCTAAAGCAAGAATACAATTATATAAAACCATCTATATACCCACACTTAATTATAGATCAGAAACTTGGACGATGCATGTTGCACAAATCGAAAATAACAGCAACAGAGATGAAGTATCTACGCAAGATATTGAGGAATACCAGAAGAAGTAGGGCACGGAAGAAAACAAACACGTATAGGTCAAGAAGAAGATAGTTGAAGAGATAGCAGATGGCGGCTCAAGGCATTTTTAAAACTTATTATCTTATTAATCGTTCCACAACGCAATCAACTGCACTATAAAAGATCTGTGGTAGATTTCAGTACTATGAACTGGAAACATGAGTGTAGAGTCGAGTGGGCAAGTCATGTGATGCTAAAAAAGTGAAAGGGATCGGACAAATAAGCAGGAGTGCGGGTACAACATAGTAAGCATACGAAATGATCTACGACTCTGGCAACTTATCATCTGCAGGTTACGATATGGAGTAATCTGCTGAAACTTTGCTAAATCAAAAATGTACCGTATACAATTGTACGCAGCATCGGCATAATCAATGTGTGGGAAAATGAGAGAATAACAATGATTACGACCTACAACAGGAGGAAGATAGCAGCGAAGTTTTTTCAAAGTATGGAAACAGAAGTAAACCCTCTTACAGACTCCCTGAACTTGTGGCCGCCAAGACATCGCCGAATCCATTACCACACCAAGATTTTTGACCGTATTAGAAAACGGAATAACGGTGTTGCCAAGCCTTAGTTGAAGAGCAGATAAGGAATTAAATTGTGCCAGCAAGGAGCGAGTGCCAAATGTAATGGCTTGCGTTTTACCTGGATTCAGGTTAAGTCCATGATGTCTAGGCCAGTCAAGTACACTAGAGAGATCGTTGTTAAGATGCAACAAAGCATCTGGGAGGTTGTTAACAGTTGTCGAAATATAAAGTTGAAGGTCATCTGCATACAAATGATAGTTACACGAGATACCATCACTAATATTAATTATGATAATTGAGAAGAGCAAAGGAGCCAGCACGCTGCCCTCGAGAACTCCACATTTAATGTCAACAGGAGAAGAGAGTACAGATTCCACGCGGACACGTAAAGACCGATAGAAAAGGTAGGACTGGAACCAAGATATACAAGAAGAGGTAAAACCAATAGCAGAAAGCCTAATTAACAGGAGGGCATGGTCCACAGAATCAAAGGCCTTACTAAAATCAAGTAACACTAACAAGGTAACACAACGGTTATCACACGCAGATCTAATATCATCGGTGATCTTAATCAGTGCTGTAGTAGTACCATGCTCTTCACGAAAACCAGACTGGAACTTGTTAATCAGATTAAACTCCTCAAGATATTTCTGAATCTGCAAATAAGCTAAACGTTCAATAGCTTTTAACAATGTAGATAGAATAGAAATGGGTCGAAAGTCACCAACATGGGACGGAGATTTTATTTTTGGGATAGAAATAAGATAGGCGATTCGCCAGATTGACGGAAATATAGACTGTTCAAAAGAACAGTTGAAAATATGTATTAGGGGAGTAATAACTATATCCAGAATGGGTAAGAGGAATCTGAGTCCAATACCATCTGCTCCGACAGTAGTGGACTTGAAGTAAGTTAAAGCATCCCGGAAGCTGAATGAAAAGAAAAGCACGTTGGTAGATGCAACGATTTCATTAATAGTATTCTGCCTAGTTATGTTACCAACCACCACAGGAGGATCCGCAAATATGTATATTATATGCCTATGCAATATCAAACCAGAACCGGGACCCTGTAGCTGTAGGGCCTTGAGGCGCATGCCTCAAGCGCCTACTGGTTAATCCAGCCCTGACTGTGGGACTGACGTGGGTGAGGTACTTCTTTGAAAAAACATATTTTCCTGGTCTGTGATCAGTCTTACACTCGAGTAGGGGTGTGTCTAACACTGCTCCTCTCCAGAGTGTTGAACTGCTGCCAGCATCCCCATCCTTCATAGTTCCTACTGATTGTAGTCTTTTCATGGTTTCTAATGCCACATCCTCAATATGTAGGTTGAGTGGTGGTAAATTTAACATGATCTCCATGACCGCGGTGGGGGTTGATCGCAGCACACCTGTAACATACAGACACGCGAGTCTCTGTCCTACTGGGCATTTTAAACAAAAACTTAATAAATGTTTCGTCATTCTTGTGGCATTTTTTATATATTCAGAAAGGCAAAACTTACAAGTGTACATTATTTTTCCATTTACTTTCTTCATATTAAAATTGTTCCACACATTACTCTTCGGTTTTGTCACAATTTTGTTTTTACCTTCCATTATTCCCACATCTACCATGCTATATTTCATAGAATAATAAATGCACAAACCTAAACACGGCCATTCACGTCTGTGGGATTCCCGAACCGTTTGAACTTTGTCAGAGGGAGTCACCATGCACTATGAGAAAACTATCTCTGGATTCTGGATTCGCGGGAAGGCAGGCTGAACCGCCCGCAGCACTTTGACCTCAGCAGATCCCTTGTACTTACTTTTCTCATTTGGTCAGCATTAGGGTCCTTCCAGCCATATTATCTTGGAGGCAAAAGCTAGAATTTGTCCTGGTTGTGCTGCCCTGATTCCACTCATGCTAATCTGGATAGCTCCAAAAATGGATAACCTTAATGTTTGTAGGGCCACGCAGTCGCATAAAATGTGTTCCGCTGATTCCTCCTCCTCACCGCATCCTCTGCACATGTCGGTGTCACTTATTCCCATGTTCAGTAAGTGCTTCTGTAGGTGCCAGTGTCCAGTGATTAGCCCTATGACCAAACGTAGGTTCTTCCTGGACAGCCTCATAAATAAATCTGTTCGTTTAGGATCAGGGTACATCAGAGCCTCCTTTGCTTGGCGACATCCTGGTGTCCTGTCCTAGTAGTTTAGAAACTTCTTACTTGTTTCCTCTTTTTGAAGCTCTATTAAAGAACTTATTGTTGGGGCAATGAATAGTTCCGGCGATCCCGGAGGTTCGCCTGCAGCTTTCCTTGACAGTTTGTCCACCATGTCATGAAGCTTATTTCCCGAATGACCCTTTATCCAGGAGATCGTAATCTCATTGCTAGCGGCTGCCTCACAAAGATTGTTATGGCAGTCCTCAAGCAACGAGGATGAACAGCGATACCGCCCGAGAGAAAACTATCTCTGAAATTTTTCTGGTTTAGCATATTCTTACAAGAATATTCTCCTCTATCATCTATATATATAACGCTATATCAGAATATCGTTTTTAATAATAACGCACGTTTTTAATAATCTACAACTTCACAAACATTTAGTACCAACAGTTTAAAACAAAAAAAATTGTTTTGACGATTTTGTTAATACTTTTTATTTTATTTCTAGATATTGATGTAACTTATAATTACCACACCGAAATAATATCGACCGAAAGCATACAAATAATTGGATTACAACATAATACTCAAGCGCAAATTGCAAAGCCGATCAGTTTACTAAGTAACAATTTCGTTGGATTAGAAAAAATATCTACTCAAGTATTAATTGGTACGTTTTAATTCAATTTCGTATTAATTTTCTTTTTATTTTAGAGCATAGATGTTGCTATTAATTACAGTGTACACACTGCAATTAACAACTTTGATATTAATACCAAAAACATTGCGATAATCGATATTGAAACGATAAATTCCGAGTCATTTTCGGAAAATATTAAAAATGTTTTAGATAAAAACGTTGAAATTAGCGGAAATGTAACGAAAACTAAAGAAGATAAAATCGCAATTTTATTTTTATCAACAACAAATCCGATATTAATCGTTTCAAGTGAAACCCCATCTGAAAACGTTTTAAAAACAATCGTTTCAAGTCATGCTTTCGCTTTAGTCAAAACTGATAAAACGATTTACTCCAATGAAAATATTCAAATTATTTTCGAATTTGTAATTAATCAAATTAATTATTGTTTGATTCGAAAACGTTGTAAAGTTACTCCAAACGTTGTTGTTATAAAATCCGATTTAGTTTCTTCGAAAGATTTAAGTAAAGATGCTTTAAACTGGGTGATGGAATTAAAAGAAAAATCGATTTCAAAAATAACTTACTTAATTGTGCCGGTTTTACCAACCGAGGGAGCTAGTAATTTTATAAGTGAGTTGAAACTTAAGAAAGAATTTAATAACGTTCGATGCGTTTTCTTGGAAAAAAACGTTAATTTTGATTTAAACTCAAACCAAGGAAGAGAAATTATCCGAAAAGATTTAAGCGCGGTTTTCTTTAAAAACGGAAAAATTGGAACCTATTTACCTTTACCGTTGGATTTTATGGATGATGTTAAGAATTTAGAACCATCATCAACGTACGTTTTAAAAAAATGTTTGTTTTTAATTAAAAATTTAACTTTCAATTAATTTTAGGGCCTCTATAGCAGCAAAAAATGTTCATTTTCTTGGAATTAACGCAAACGATGAGACATTAACGAATGAAAAACATGAAATTGGGTTGGGAAATATCGATTATTCGGGTGTTGATGCGAAAGATCGAATTATGGGGGTTGCTAAAATGGATGTTGATACTTGTAATTTAATTCCCGATGATATCCTTCATTGGAAAATACCCGAAAAATGGAGTATGGAGGATGGATGTTCTATTCCTCATGCTTACATCACTGTAAATAACAAAAATAGAATCAAAAATTACAATATAGTATAACCTCGATATAACGGACAAAATATGTTTATCCAACTCCGGTTATTCCCCAAGTTGCTGTTTTCCATGTTCATAGATGGACTAGAGGTTCAGCGCTAGATTGTTGTATATTTTTATTGAACTATAAGTATGTAGAACTAACAATAGACCTAGAACTAGAAATATTCGGATTTAGCCGTTTTAAGACATGCACGGTTAAACCTGAATGTTTCTAGTTCTAGGTCAAGTGGTAATTCTAGTTTTAGTTCGAAATAAATATACAAAAACCTAGCGGTGGGTACCAAATAAAACTAGAACTAACACTAGACCTAGAACTAGAAACATTCGGGTTTAGCCGTGCGTCTGAAGACGCACGGCTAAACCCGAAATTTTCGTGTTCTAGGTCTAGTGTTAGTTCTAGTTTTACTTTATTGAAAAATATACAATTATAGATGGTCTAGTTTTAATTCAATGACAATATGTAACAACCTAGCTAGTGCTACTTAATGTTACCTAACACTGTCACTAGGTCTAGTGTTAGTTCTAGTGACAGTGCTAGATAGCGATAGTTAGCACTAGACATCACTACGTTACATATTTTTATTGAACTAAAACTAGAATCAACATTTGACCTAGAACTAGAAAATCGGGTTTAGCTGTGTGTCCGAAGACGTTCAATAAGTTGATGACACCTTTGTGATCTGGCAACATGGAAAAGAGCGTCTTCAGAAGTTCCTAGACCACCTGAACTCGCAACACCCCATGATCAAACTCAACGCTATCCCAAATTCAAAAAAAGTCAATCCAAGATAACTCAACCCTAATCTAAAAATGTGGGATTCAAAACGCGAATATAATGTATGGTGACAGCATGTCCTAGCCTCTCTTACTCAATTCCGACACTTATCTGCAAGCTGAAGAACCTTGAAAGCCTGAGTAACCATGAAAGACTGCAATAGAAATCCTACTGAGACACAAAGCCAACACTGACAAGAGCAGAAGAAATGCCACAACCTCTATTACCACTTAGCAGCTGTACACTGGAATCATTTACTAAATACTGGATTCATTCATTAAATACTAGAATCAACCACTAAGTACTGGTAATAATTACTAAGCATACTTGAACAAAAATTAGAAGGTGGTAAAATTAGTGGTGAACACGAAGACCTGCTCCCGCCTCACACCGGACGTTAGTTTTATTAATTAGTTTTCCAACTTATATATTGTTACCGACTTTCGACTTCGGCACTTCGAACCAGTTTCTGAAGAACAAAACCCGAAAGTTTCTAGTTTTAGTTCAATTCACACCGGCCGTGAAAGCCTTCGTACTTATACTACATCTGACTTTTGTATACTACCAATCATTGTGGACATTGTACTTAACAGATGGATACTGCAATAATTTATTAAAAGCAGGAAATTTCTCCTGAATACTGGAATCATTTACTAGACACTGGAATCAACCATTGAATACTGAAAACAATGACTAATGATATAATATCTAACTTCTGGATATTGGAAACAATCACTATCAATATTGCACTTAGCAGCTGGATATTGGAATCATTTATTAAATACTGGCATTAACCATTGAGTACTGGAAATAAGTTCCAAGGATACTACTGAATACTGGAATCAATCACTATATGGACTTCGCCACTGGATATTGGAATCATGTATCAGATACTGTATTCAACCACTGAGCATTGGAAATAATTACTAAGTACTGCATCTAACTTTTGGATACTGGAACCAATCACTATTACACATCGCAGATGGATACTGGAATGAGTTCTAGGTTGAACAAAAACTAGAAGTAACACTAGACTTAGAACTAGAAACATTCTAGTGTTAGTTCTAGGTTTAATTGTTATTCAGCGTTAGGTTGTCGTATATTTTTCTTGAACTAAAACTACAACTATCACTAGATCTACAACTAGAAACTTTCGGGTTTAGCCGTCTTGAGAGACGCTATCCAAACAAGCTGAGATTTTTGAGCAATAGGTGCATTAACGTCACCTTTTCTGATTTCATTTTCAATGATTTGAGCGTATATGTCTGCTCCAACAAGTGCTAAATGTTTGATCGGGGTTTGAGTGCGATAAAAAATTGAGATTAATTACTCCTCTTGAGTGTCCAGCTTTTTGAGCACCATTAGCAATGATTGAAATATTAGCATTACTTCTAGAAATGTTTAAAAACTCAACAATAGCTTCAGTAACAAAAGAAACCTCCGAACCTTAATCAATTAAAGCACGTGCCATGAAGCATTCTGATGAGTTCGGCGAAATCGTTTCTTGTCTTGATTGACAACTTTTGATGAAATGTGGTTTGGTTATTGTGGAACGTTGTATGATGTTGTTTTTGATAGAGCTTGCATCGTTTTTGAGTTTTACAATGTTTCAATAGATGGGGTCCAACAATTAAAACAAAGACTTTTAGACATGACGAACTCTTTACATTGAGCTACAGATTTATGAAGATATTGCTGACAAGATGTAATATAATGGTCACCTTTGCAGCATGAACAATTAAGTAATGATTGCGAAACATGAGTCTTAACTTGGTTTAAAATTCTAGAGGGCACCACATCAGGGCCGATTTACATCAGACGAGCGAACGCTCATTCTATCCCGACTCTATCATATTCTTTTAGTGTAAACAGATGTAGAGCATTCTTTCGTTGTTCTGTCTGTGTTCTCAAAGATTCTAGAGAATATTCTAGGAATGTTCGATCGCTTGATGTAAACGGCAATAGAGCATGCGAACAATTGCTTAGAGCCTTCTTGCGTGTTCGGATGTGTTCGCTCATCGGAGCGATCTCTTCAAAGCGTTCTTGTGTTCTAGCCGAATGAGTATTCGTTCGGCTGATCTAAACATCTATGTGCAAGAATTCTGATTCTTGATTCTCATTTTTGCTCGTTGATATTTTGGTGTAAGCGCTAAAAACGCGATTTCGTTTACACTAAAAGATCAAGAAAGAATGCTCTTGTTCTAGCTCTAGCTCTTTGTTCGTTTGGTTTAAATGCACCTTCAGATGAAGGTTTGCGGTGACCAGATATTTGCTCGATAGCTTCTAAAGCATGAATTCGTTCAGTGATAAATGTTTCAAGTTGAGAAAATGTTGCAGATGTTGTTTTATCACCAATTGACTTTTCCCAATCTTTCAAAGACTCTATATCGAATTTATGAACGACAATAAAAGAGAATCAATTAATCAATAAAAAGGAGAAGAAAACCATTTTTTCACAGGGCAACCCAACGTCTCTAAAGCACCCATGGATTCTTTGACCTGATCGATCAGTCTTTTCATTTCGTTAAAAGTTTCTTGCTTAAGTTTGAGCGAGCGTGAAAAAGTGAAGATAGATGAGAATCGATTAAAATTCTTTGATTTGACACGATATTTTTTAATAATTGAGCAGATTCATCAGATAAACTCCACCATCGAAGAAAACATGTCACGAAAATTACTGCAATGAGTATAATTACCTGAAAACTTTGGTAACTCGATCTTAGCTAAATTATAATTACGATTGCTTGATAAAGATTGAGAAATTGATATACCTTCAGGATTACTCTTTTTAATAATTTCAGTTCCATTTCACAATTGAAATAAAGATTAGATTTAAAATATTGATTATCTTCGTAATCAGTTTTAACTTTCAACAACGACTGATGCTGCGATTGAAATTTGTTCCAATTAAAATCCAACGTATTTAACCTACTACGAATTTTTCCTTTTGTTATCTTTGCAGCACCCAATTTATTCAAATTAGCAAACGCTCGTGTAATCAATCCAAAAAGTTCGCTCTGATGTTCAATAAGAGCATTTATGGATGTCATGATTGAAACAGAAATTAAACAATAAATCAAAACGGTTACGATCCAAAATTAGAATACTCGAACCAAGCGGGCTATCCGGCTCGAAGGACATAAATTGGGTCCTTCTGGCTTTTTCTGCCACTTTTTTCCGTTTTTAAATCGTTATTTTCTTTATTTAAGAATTGACCTTCTAGATGTTCCGCAACTGTCTCCGCTCTATCCTCATCAGTAAACCTCTTTTCCAAGACTATTTGTTAATTTCCACAATTAATAATGGGAGATAAGGATAATGGGATCACCGTGTACTTCTTCGATAGTGTTATTCCATTCTGTTTCTTTTTTCTTTTCCAACATCTTTTTGACCTCTTTTTTTAATTTATTTAGTTCTCTTTTTTTCCTAATATCTTTATATTTCGTCCAATCGCTCTTTACCTCGTTTTTCTTTCTGACCAGCTCCTTCTCTGTTGTATATGTTGGGGGCAGATGACGAATTCGGCCCGTGGCCGATTTTACGACAGTTGCATCTTACAAACACCTGGGAAGAATTTGATTCTTTTGCAGCTACCGTTCGCAAACTGAGTTTATTTTTGATGGGTACATCTGAAGATGTCAATGAGTTCGTTTGAGAAGGCTGAAAAGAAAAACGTTATTACCGTTTAAATATATAAAATATTAGTTAAGTACATACCTGGAACTCATTCCTTGCATATAGTTTTTCTAAGACGCCAGTTGATGTACCAAGTTGGTATAAATCATCTTTCTCGGACAATACAACAGCCAAAATGTTACGAGGAGCTAAGCGTCCTCTGTCGACATCAGGAATCTTAACTAAAACGTTCTGCCCAATTTCAATTTTTGGGAATTTGGAACAACTTTGCTGTAACATTTCTGTTGCTTGCTTTTTTAAACATGCAATACTATGAGATCGATGTTGATTTATTGATTTTAATCGGATTTTGTTGTTCCTAAAATGAAACATATAATAATAATATGATAATAATAATTCTTCCTCAACATCATCATTTTTGGAATAATTTATGGGAAAACTTTCTTGTACATCTTTTTCATTTCCTCCATCACTGTTTTGAAATTCTGAATCTGATTTTTCAGATACTACCTGTTCTATGTTTCTACCAACACTGCTTTCTAATCTATAAATGTCGTCCTCATAACTTCTCTACAATTTCAAGCGGAAGATTTGAATCTTTTAAGCCATTAACAAGTGGGATGCCAAACATAGCCTCGTATGGAGTACGTTGGATGCCTCGGAGAAATGATCTATTCTTTTTTAATTGCACAAATCGTAGACCTTCTGCCCACTTAGTTGTCTCATTTTCCTGCATCCAAGTAATTAAAATGTCTCTTACATCTTGGTTCGCTCTCTTGATGGACCCTTAGCTTTGAGAATGACGTGGTTTACCATGAATTATTTTCGCTTGAAACATATCTGCAAGGCTAGTAATTACTTGATTCACAAATTCTCTGCCATTGTCACTATGAAGCAAGCAAGGTGCCCCGACTATGCAAAAAATATCCATCAAGTTATATGCTACTTCTTCTGCCTTTTTAGTTTTTAGAGATTTTAAAAACACAAATTTTGTGAGGTGGTCTTGGTAATTCATGATAAACTAATAAGGGCCATCCGGTTCTGTTTGCATATCAATAAGATCAATTTGTCCCCTTTTATTAAATCCTGTAGAAATTGCTCATAATTGCTAGCACATAATTTCAAATACTTTTCAATGACACTTCTGGGAATATTATATATTTCTTTTTCCATTCCTAATCTTCTTTTATGGCCAGTATCTTTATGAACTTTTTCTAAAATGCCGTGTACCTCCGTAACATCGCAATAATACCTAATAGAAACCACATCATCATTCTTTCGTTTTGCAATAATTTCCTCTTTATCACCAATTCTTAGAATTTCAAATCTATTCAAACGCCTATAATCTTGACAACTTAGTTTTTCCTTCGTCTCTTTCTTTGGCGTGCTGTTCTTTACTTGATTTAAAATACTAAATAATGCTCAACAGTTAGTACGGTGGTAAAATTATTAGCGCCACTATTTTCAATTAATTTAAAAAGCTTAGTTTCAAAAATTTGTTTTTCAACTAAATATTTTTCACTTTCCATATTTAAAGTCAACCACTTTATATTTAAAACTTTATAACTTCGGTAACTGCTAAAAATAGTAAAACGTACTAATAAACACACTGCACGTAAGTGATGTCCCTCATAAACATCCCAAAAGAGGCTATGTGTAGTTCCGATCGGATCGGCGCACATAAGGCCGTATTTTGCGTTTTTCTCCAGTATCTTCTGAAATAATTGTTTCAAATTTGATACATTTATTGTCTTTTAGAATCTCTATAAGAAAATATCAATACCGTCTATGGCAGTACACAGGTGTTCATTTTTTTAGTGTCCGATCCATATACGTTCCGGAACCTTTTCTTTTTGAGTACCCTGTACAGATTCTGATATTATATTCCAACTACATGTCCTTTTATTCGTCTTTTTAGTGTTTTGGATTATTATCGAATTTGTTGTTGAAAATAGATAAAAATCTTCATATATCCTTAGTGCGCATGAATGGCTATTTTTGTAAATAACTCGAAAACAATGACAAATTCGAAATGCAAACCACCAAACAGTTGTAGAAAATGACAGAGATTTTCAAGGTTATCAGAATGTATGCAGCTAAAAAAATAAATGGTCACCCTCAATGGTCACCTGTATATCCAAAAAGACGTGTTTTTGACCACATGTATACTGACATTTTTTTCTTATTTTGTCGATTACTATCATCCGTACCCCCTGAAGTATTTGCATATAATTCATTAACACCCTGTATAGTTTCAATTAGTAACATAAGTACATAATGTACAATTTTGATTAAAACATTATTTTATATAATATTATTGTTGGTTAAGTCCATCATAACACGTTAAAAAAAGTTTTTTTAAAAAAAACAAAAAGTTTTTTTAACGTGTTGACTGTGTTGCTTAACGTGTTACGATTTTAATATTTAATGTTAATTTTACTTCTAATGTCTGATGTAATCTTGTTTAATTGAAAATTTTGACAAGCTCTCCGAAGACGGCTAGGTAGCCGAAACTAGTAAGAGCAAATGAGTAAAAATCACCGGAGTATACGAAAACAGATTTTTCAATTTACTATTATTTTATATGCACATCCTCATCATCGTTATTATCATCAGACTCCTGATCACCATTACCTTCATCATCATCACCAAAGTAAGTATGTTGCCTTAGCATGCTTAATACAACTTCATTGAATTGGGTTTTACTTTTTTTAGTTTTTTTTCGATTATTTGTCACAATAGGGTCCGAAGATACAAGCATCCAGTTAAATATGTCAGTATTGGTGTTGATCCTTGAAGTTTTTCGGGAGTGATATTGTCTCAATTTTTTGTACTCTTTATGGCCTGTCTCAATTACGTCTTCTGATAGTTGACCCACTGGCAAAGGTAAAGATTTTATGATATCAGCTCCATGTATTAATAGTTTGTGAACACTGGCACTCATTTTGTACCAACCATAAAGCGACACAGCGATTTGTGCTGTTTCAAAACAATAGTTTTTAAATATATCTTCTTTAACGTAGTGCCCACAAGAAATGATGGACAGTATATTTGCAAATCTTTCTATTAATTTTTTATCGATTCCTGTTATTTGGGAAACAAGCAAAGGATTCTTAAAAAATTTCCGCGCTGTGTTTCCGTCGTTACTATTACCTCCACCTTGTTTTGGCTGATCAACTACGAGGCCCAATTTCTTATAAAATTCGGCCGCTATTTGATTTTTTCTTTGTCATTTTCGCCCCTTGCTTGCCACTTCTGTAACTCCAATTTATATGCTATATACAGTAAATATTCATAGCATCGAAGATGTGCATGAAATATAGAAATTCCATATTTAAATGTGTCATCATAACAGACTGTTCTTTAGTTTCTCTAGATCATTTAAATCTTTAGGAGTACCCCTTACACACATTGCACGCTTGTGAACTTGAAGCATCAGTCAAAATGTTGACTGTCTTTCCATCTAGCATCGTACATATGGGAATATGTATAAATTTTATTTGCTTAGTTCCTAGAACGATTATCGTGGGCTCGAATTTCAATATTTGTGTTTGTACTTCGTTATATTCTTCTTTTACATTTTGGACAGTTTCTTTCTTTATTTTAAATCCAATTGGACGGCAATACCTTGTCGATGATGGTGTTGTATTCTTCCAATATATTTTTTTGTTACTGCCATTAGATTCACACATTTGTAGTGGCACGATCGTACACAAAATGATGTTGGAATCCGCATATTCCGAATTATTGGCGAAATTTTGTTTGTAAATACTGTGTCCACCGCTGCCATCTAAGCTCCATTTATNGTATTCTTCCAATATATTTTTTTGTTACTGCCATTAGATTCACACATTTGTAGTGGCACGATCGTACACAAAATGATGTTGGAATCCGCATATTCCGAATTATTGGCGAAATTTTGTTTGTAAATACTGTGTCCACCGCTGCCACCTAAGCCTCATTTATAATAAACTTCGATAGTATCACAGTCCTCCGAAATATTTTGAAGTATTACATCAGCCTGCACTTGTGCTAAACGTTCCGTAGTATGTATAAGAAGATCTATCACTGGTACCACAGCCTCATTCTCAGTTATCATAATATTTGTTGGATAACACTCCCTCCGATATGAGGGATAAATATCAGCCCCTCTTTCTTTTGCTCCAAGTCGCATCGTTATGTAATCCTCTTTTGTCCACTATAAGATCCACTATAAGAGCTAAAGCTTCGTCAGGGCTGTACGGTCTTATATTAGCAAAGGATGACGTATCTTGCACCTTTTTCATTTCTTTTAACGTGTTGGGCGAAGATTGTATTGCTAATTTCACAACCTGGGCCGCAATCTGTTCTTTTACCTGACTTCACCAAGCTTGATTCTGCAGCCAAGCACAGTGTTTCTGAACAGAGATTTGATACAATTGGTTCAACATGTCGTTGCTTACTGCGTTGAGAGCTCTCTTCGAATAATTTTCTTGGCCTGCCTCGCCTCTTTGGTGCTGTTGCTGGAAGCTGTGGTGGCTGTATTTCCGGGAGTTTCAAGTCTTCATTAAGCCATTTCATATGCTTGTTGTTAAAACGCTCGTACATATAATTACAACCTCGCCATTTCGTCAAAACCTTCGTAACAAACACTTTGACCACAAGTTTTATTTGTTTTGTACAATTTTCAGCAAGTTCAATGCTAAACTTGTCCAATATACAGGGTGTCTCACGTAACTGGTTCGTTAGAACTTTTTTAGGTTCGAGTATTCGTACAGTTTTGAAATTTGGTAGTATGGATTGTTCAGTCGAAACTTTCGATCTAAAATATTTTCAAGATGGCTACTTCCGGTCTACCGGAAGTAGACCATAACTTCGTTATTTTAAATGGAATGCTCTAGTTTTTATTACACCTTTTAATTGTACGTAAAAAAATATGTTGACTTTCATAAAAGTTATTGGTACCTAGCGTTTTTCGTTTTCGAGTTATTTTGGTTTTAAGCTTTTTTTGGAAAATTTCAACATGCTCTTTAAAACTCCATATCTCAGCCAACGTTCATTCAAATAAGCCCTAAATTGGTATGATTACTCTTCAGATGCTCTCAAATAGATTGTCATATATTGTATCAGAGTATCTTATACAGGGTGGTCAAAAATTGAATTACCGTTTCTCCGTATTTAATGAGGAGAAAGTCGAAAATTTTAAATAGAAGGCCCCATATTTTATTAGCCTAGATGAAAGGAAATTTAATTCTCTACAATTTATCTATAAACATTACTATACCTATCTATTGTAGTTTCTCTCATATTCGTAAATTTATCAAAACATGCAGGAAATGCAGGCAACCGTTTGTATTTTTATTAGAAGGCCATGACATTTTGACAGTTTTTTGTTTAATTTATTTATATTATTATTTGTACTATTAACTACGATTGATAATCTTTTAGTTTACTAGCTTTTACTTACCAAAAATAATAAACAGAAGATCAAATAAATGAAACTATTAAAACAAAAAGTTAATGACAAAAATTAGATTTGCATAAATTTGGTCTGTTAGGCATCTCTCATTAGTGTTCGACACGTCCTGTCCAAAAGTTTATTACATTCGCCATCAATACAAAATAAATTTCAAATATCGGCGTTGAAATAATTTATCATGATGTTCAATGACTTACACCCGTCGTCAAATGTAACTGATGACTCAAATGACAACAATAATACAAACATGGACCAAAAACTGTCAAAATTCCATAGCTTTCTAATAAGAAAACCTGCATTTCGTGCATGTTTTAATAAATTTCGCAATATGAGGCAAACTACAATAAATAGGTATGGGAATGTTTATAGATAATTTGTAGAGAATTAAATTCTCTTTCTGATAGGCTAAAAAAATATGGGGCGTTCCATTTAAAATTTTCGACTTTCTCAGCATTGAATATGGAGAAACAGTAATTCAATTTTTGACCACTCTGTATAAGATACTCCGATACAACAAATGACAATCTATTTGACAACATCTGAAGAGTAATCGTGCCAACGTAGATATTTTTTGAATGAACATTGGCTGAGATATGGAGTTTTAAAGAGCATGTTGAAATTTTCCAAAAAAAGCTTAAAACCAAAATAACTCGAAAACGAATAACGCTAGCTACCAATAACTTTTATCAAAGTCAACCTATTTTTTTACATACGATTAAACGGTGTAATAAAAAGTATAGCATTCCATTTAAAATAGCGAAGTTATGGCCTACTTCCGGTAGACCGGAAGTGGCGGCCCTCTTGAAAATATTTTAGATCGAAAGTTCCGAATGAGCAACCCATGCTACCAAAATTTCAAATCTCTACGAATAGTGGGACCTGAAAAAGTTTTAACGAACCAGTTACGTGAGACACCTGTATACTGTAATAATTGTTCATTACACTTTAATGACGATAACTTATAAAACTGTTTATTTTTTAACACTATAAACAGTTCTTTTCTCTTAATCTTTATTTTCATTAAAGCGGGGTCGCCACAACCTGAAAAATACCCTTTATTTAACGAAGGGGGAAACAACGGGACTTCTATTTTATTTTTTGATGTTATTTATAAGATATTTTTTTGAACTAGTAAAAAAAAATTGGTGTACTTTTTGGAACTTTTTATATAACTCTAGTTAAAGTTGACATTTCAAAATTTTTTGAAGAAAATAATAAATGTTATATAATGTGCATCATATCTAAACTACGAACAACTGTTAAGTTGACAGTAGTGGCAGATTAAAGTACATACCTGACGCTTCAATATCCATATTGAAAAACTAACGATTTTAAATTTAGGAAAATATTACGAACGTAATTACTCTGTCAACAATTCACGCGTAACTAAGTGTATTCCCCGTGCAAAAGATAAGCCAACTTTGCGCACACGGTTAGGCTATTCTGTTACGTTAACAAAAAAAAATTTTTTCGAAAACTGCTATTAAAAGTTGATTTTTGCGTAGTACTTAGCGACCGTCAAAACGATAGTTTTTTGTCAACAGGACGTAATAGTATATTAAAAAACAAGTTTCGTAAGACACGCTTGAAATACACGAATTCAAGTTGAAAAACGAGTGGCGAAGCCACGAGTTTTTTAATGAATGAGTGCTTTAAGTCTTATGAAACGTGTTTTTTATGCTATTTTTTGTAATTCGCGTTTTTATACTTTATTTTAACAAAAATAAAGTAAATTTTGGCAATGTAGGGAAATAGGTATGTAGCAGTTGGTAACACCGGAACACTTGAAAATAGATACTATATATATATTCACCTGAAAAAAATGTTTGATGTACACCTCCCAAAATAAGAGAAATTGCTCAGAGTCAATGTCCTCATCATTGTGGACTTTGTATTCGATGCTAAGAACGTGTTTAAACATCCATAGACAAACTAGAAAAATTAATGACCCAATGTCACCAACTTGAACTGGTTCCATAAAAGGTTACTAAAATCTCATTACATCACCAATCATTACAGCACCCGTTTGAGTACTGTTATAGCTTCCATTACCGTAGCGAATTACAAAAAAGTCTTTTACGTCCAGGACGTAAAAGACTTTTACGTCCAGCTACGACAATCAAAGAATTTGATACTATTAATTGTTAATTTATTGTTATGAACAAATTATAAACACAAAATAATCAACATTTAATTGTTTTATCATTCCATTTCACGTTTAAATGCAAATTTATAATAGTACATTTGTTCAATATGTGAGGTTAAATCGATGTGACGTTAAGTTTTTGACATAACATTAAATGAATTCTAAGTGTCATTATACAGAATTTGGGCTTTTTATTAATTTATAACTTTAGAATACGCAGTTTTCGAAAAGATGTTGTTTGATACATGACAGCGAAATTCTTTTGCATTCTCGAATGCAAAAGTGTCATTTCGCTATCTTGTATCAAAAATAACTATTACGGTTCATGTCTGATTAGATTATAATGAACATTTTGAAGATATTTTTTGTGATTAGTTGAAAGATAAAACTTATATCTATTTTTGTCGTCGTAATTTAGTTATTTATCCTTATATGCGGCGCATTGTGCAAATGCACATATCAGGACGTGTTCAAACTGATATGATCAGATCCCGATTGTATCATTTTTTCGTCATGTGACCTAACAGCTTTAGAGATATGCCGATATGTCTAAATAAATCGGCCACGGGCCGAATTCGTCATCTGCCTCCAACATATATAATCCAAGACGATTGTTTAGATTAGCTTCCGTTTTGTACTCATGCAGCAGAAGTTGTTTCGAGAAATTAGCAACAATTAACATGGAATTTTTCCTTTCCTCGTATTAATCCGTTATATCGAGATTTTACTGTATATTTAATTAAAAATTTATTAATTATTTTTTTAGGCATATTATTGTTTAATTACAAAAGGGTACTTAGAACCCGGCGAAACTGTTTTAATTCACAACGGAACCTCATCAATCGGTCTCGCTTCGATTTGTCTTGCCTTAAACAAATCCTGTAAAGTTTTCACAACCGTCGCAACTTCCGAGCAACGTTTCTACTTGAAAAAGCGCTTCCCTCAACTAAAAGACCGCAACATCCTTTCAAGCAAAGACTCCAGTTTCGAGGCGAATCTTTTAATGGCAACCGGCGGCGAAGGAGCCCATCTCATCCTGAATACATTATCAAAAAGCCTTTTGAAAGCTTCCGTAAGATGTGTAGCTGATTATGGAAGATTCATTCAATTAGGAAAATTTGATATCACCGAAAACAGCACGATTGGAATGAGTGTGTTTTTAAAAAATACGTCGTTTGGAACTGTTGTTCCTGAAGATATTTTTGAGGCTTCCCTAGAAGAAAAGGAGGAATTAAAAAAGTTGATTCAAGGCGGAATCGATGAAGGGATCATCAAACCAATTCGACGGGAAATCGTTACTCATCACGATATTAGAAGCATTTTAGAGTAAATTTAAAAAATTAATTCATAACTTTATTTTAAAACAAAAATCTTTTTTAGTTCTTTAATTAAATACGAAAATATTGGAAAAACAATCATTAGAATCACTCCTGAAACGGCTGTAAATTACTTAAACATTTCAAAACCGAATCAATTTATTTGTAACCCCCGTTGTTCTTATTTGATTTATGGTGGCTCCTCAGAATCATGGACGGATATGGTTGAATGGTTAGTTTTTCGTGGAGCTCGTAAAATAGCGGTTTGTTCCGATTCAAAACCCCTTCAAAACCACGTTAATCGCCGATTAGTTCTTTTGAGAGGTTATTTCGGCGCGGAAATTATTTTTACTTCGAAAAAAATACAAACGAAAGAAAACGCAGCGGAAGTTTTAACCGAAATTAACGATATGGGGCCGATTCAAGCCGTTTTTGTTTTGCCAATATCGTCGAATAAATTCAGCGATTTAAAATCGATTCAATACGTTGATATGGCTTTGAGAAATATCGCACCAAAAGCTATTTTTGTAAATATGGTTACAAACGCTTCGGGGATTACACAAAATAGATTGCAAGATTCTTTTAATGCTTACAACATCGATTGGGTGACTTCTTTAGATTTCGCTTTCGTTTTATATGGGTTAGATGAAATTCTTGGGTTAAAAACGAAAGATGTTATTGTTAGAACTGAAATTGTGGGGGATATACCTCAAGAGACAGTTCAAGCTTTATACATAAGTAAGTCGTTTTTATGTTAAAATTTCTTTAATAATTTATTTATTTTTAAGAACTTGTCCAAATGCTTCCATCATCATCCCAAGAATTAGAACAAATCTATTTAGAGTCACCGGATAAGCCAACATTCACTCAAGTCCAAACATTAGGGCCGTGTAAAATCCGCGAGGTTCCCCCAATATTTGTTATCCCCGGATTATTTAACCCCGAAATCCTTTCAAAAATGTGCTTCCCACTCCTACATCCAACATTCATCGCGAATTTCTCCAACTCCCATCTACCCTTAGAAGAAATGGCCAAAATCCTTGCAAAAGAAATACAACAAATATACCCAAGGGGTCCATACAATATAGTTGGAGTATCTTGGGGTGGAATATTAGCACTGGAAATTTCTAAAATTCTCGAACAACACAAAAACACCCAAATCACCTTCGTTGATGGTACCCCGGATATCATTAAGGATGTTTTTAACCACTTAGGAGATATCGCTAATCTCCAATTAAACGTTATCTCGAGATTACTAAACGTCACTTCAGCGGATATCTTAAAAACGATGAATAACACATCGAATTTGACGGAACGAATTAATTTGGCGATGCAGAATTATTCAGGGGGGAATAAAGAGAATATTAGGAAAAGTTTGATACTGCTTTTGGAGAGGATTAAAATGGCGTTGGGATATTTACCGAGCGAAAATTTGTTTAAGGGTGGCGTTTATTTGATTCGACCAACGGGATCTAATAAAAATGATAAGTGTGGATTGACAAAGGTAAAACGCTTTCTTAATTTAAAACATAATTATTTTCGAAGCATATACGAAGATTTAAGGTGTTTAGTACAATTATGTCAAATAGATTTGATATTACTAAAAATATTTTTTAATTAATCGTATATACTTCGTATATGCTAGAAGAAATTTACATTTTAATTAATAATATTCATTGATTTTGCGCCATTAATGTAGAAAACATAAAATCGTCAATACAGTGAATTTCACTTAAAATGCAATATATAAAAATATATTTCAGTAGAAACCAGGGCGTACCTACAATAATTAATTATCGTACCCGACATTATCATTGCAAGTATGCATCCAATATCACAGTATTAGTATTGCAATAATGCGATTTGCGTATTTGGTTGCATACTTGCAATGATGACGTCAGGCACGGTCTATAGAACATAAGGTTACCCAATGCCGATTCTCCTCCTATGAGAGGCAAGGTGGGTCAGTGACGTAGCTGGTTCTATGAACAACACAACACGATGCGAGGTTTAAATATTTTATATAGACACAGATATCTTTTACTCAACACTTTACTGTGACTGTATAGAACCAGTGACGTCAATCTACGGAGTAATAATCGATACTACAGAGGCATAGGGAATTAGGTAACCTTATGTTCTATAGACCTTGGACGTCAGGTACGATAATTAATTAACACAGTGTACTTACCGTGTCCCACATAAAATGCAACATATCTGAATGTTTTTGGTTGTAGGTCTAATGTTAGTTCTAGTGAGTAGCGAGCGCTAGTTAACATAAGCTATCACTATGTTCCATATTTTTATTGAACTAAAACTAGAACTAACACTAGACCTAGAACTAGACTATCGGCTTTTATAAATAAATTCAACAAACAATGCAAAAACTAACACGACAAAAGTCTAAAATGCACTTGAGTTAAAGAAATCAAGTAAGAGTTGCATAAAGTAGCTAGCATTGCATTTTCTTTTTTCTTAATTCAGTAGGGATTATGGATTTACTTATTAGTATTTAGTTTGTGTTTCGTCACTATTCTAACTGGTTGCATGATGTCATCGCGAAAAGAAATTTCTGTTGAAATTGGTGATAAACATCGAAAAGAAAAGAAATTTTACGGCGAAATTGCTCAAGATTGTAAATCTAAGCCGAGCAACAGTCCAGACCATGACCAAAAATTACAATGAGACTGATGTTAGTTCTACTATTGCACTAGCACTATCACTAGAACTAATACAAGACCTAGAACTAGAATCCTTCGGGATAGTACTAGTGCAATACTAGAACTAACACTAAACAGAGAACTAGAAACATTCGGATTTAACAGCACGTCTCTCAAGACGGGTAAACCCGAATGATTCTAGTTCTAGGTCTAATGTTAGTTCTAGTGACAGTGGTAGGTAGCGCTAGTTAGCATAAGATATCACCATGTTGTATATTTTTATTGCACTAAAACTAGAACTATCACTAGAACTAACACAAGACCTAGAACTAGAATCATTCGGATGTAGCCGCACGTCTCTCAAGACGGCTAAACGGGAATGATTCTAGTTCTAGGTCTTGTGTTAGCTCTAGTGATAGTGCTAGTGTAAAACTAGAACTAACACTAGACCTACAACTAGAATCATTCGGATGTAGCCGCACGTCTCTCAAGACGGCTAAACGGCAATGATTCTAGTTCTAGGTCTTGTGTTAGCTCTAGTGATAGTGCTAGTGTAAAACTAGAACTAACACTAGACCTAGACTATAGCACTATCACTAACACTAGACGTAGACTGTAGCCACTAGCACTATCACTAGAACTAATAGAAGACCTCGTAAGCCATGCGAGAACCGATTGCAAAAACGCGGCAAGGTGTGCGAGGCCGCTAGCGGGCCGACAAATCACGCCCCGGGCTCTGGCATCTGCGAAAACTTCAGGGCGGCTTTCAACGTTGCTAAGAAGACTAAACAACAACGTTTACAGTAATCCAGACAAACATGCACCGAAGTGGATTGGCGTTTTCAGCGAATACCAGACGAATTCCAGCATGAAATCATGGCCGATTTCCTAATAATCAGCGAACTGTATAACAACAGAGACGAAATGGGCTGGTTCACTGACGATTTAGGTACGGCAGCCATTAGGCTACCACATGCCCGGAACACAATGATGCAGAGTCATGGAAAGAGACAACGTCTGGCCTCAGGTGAACGGCGTCACATACGTGAGCTGTTTCTTGACACTTAACGAAACAGTTCTGGAGTTCCAACGCAAACTGGAGCGTGTCGGGCTAGTCATAATCAACACGGGCAGCGTGTCTACATTCCGGAGGGTAGAATACGGAGAAATGATCCCACATCTCACCTTTGCTTCAGAAAACTTGGAACTTCACGATTGGAAGGTGCTCGAAAAGTACATAGGAAGCGACCACCAATACATAAGCTTCTCAGTCGGTAATCGTCGACCGCCCGCAACAAAAAGGAAAATAAGGGGCCTAAGGTAGAATGCAGAGAGACCGGACGGTGCTGCCTTTTCTGCTGTGGTGTACGCAGACTCTCACTCCGTTCATCAATCAAACAGCTCCGCGGAGGACCTAGTGGTCAAAACCATGGAGCTTTTAAAAAATGCTTGCGAATCTTCGATGCCTAAAAAGACAGCAGCGTATTGGTGGACCGCGGAGATCGCTGGGCTGCCCAAAAACTACCACCAGAAAACACGGAGATTAACGAGACAGAGGCGCAGAGACCCTCAGAACGTCATACGCGAATCGGAGAAGCTAAAAATACCCAAAAAACTCCTAAAGACCACCATCTTTAAAAGTAAACAGCAAAAGTGGGAAAAGGCATTAAGAAAACGTGGCAAAACGACTACACCTCCAGATCTTGATGACGCAACGATGACAATCATCGTAGACGCGCTTTTCCCGAGCCGACCAGAACAAGTGTTCAGCAAGTGCATTTTTAGATGATGAGCTCAGGAAGGCCGGTGCTACAATGAAAAATGGAAAAGCCTCAGGACCGAATGGTATTCCTGCTGAAGCCTTTAAATGGGTTGCCACTACACGCCTTGAAGTGCTAATTAAGTTGTATAACTCCTGCTTAGCGGAAGGCGTTTTCTTTGACGCATGGAAGGAGCAGCGTCTTGTGTTGATTAAGAAAATGAAAAATGGCGATCCATCAAGTCCTACTTCCTACCGACCTCTGTGACGGAGCATGCTGGATGACGCAATTGAAGCTGCTGGAGAATTGACCGAAAACCAACACGGATTCCGGACAGGAAGATCCACCATCGGATCCGCTGCCAAGAACGTGCGTCGAGAAAAGTTCTGTAAATGGTCACATGGAATATAAGGAACGCCGTCATGAGAGACGTGCGGCAAAATGTTTCTAGGCCTCGGTCTAGTGTTAGTTCTAGTATTGCACTAGCACTAGAACTAACACAAAACCTAGAACTAGAATAATTCGGGTTTAGTCGCACGTTTCTCAAGACGGCTAGTGTTAATTCTAGTTTTAATTGTTGTTCTAACAGGACTGCTACATCCATTGTTGTGACAACGTGCCCGCACACTACGTCACACCATTTGCCACGTCTAGTCAGCTGATATTGTGTTCTATGTGTTTGCTGTGTATTTTTAGAGGTTATATCGTATATCGTAGACGTATTCATATTAATTTCAAAAGTAAATCAAATGTTTATCATATAATCTCTAAAAACACACAGCTAACGCATAGAACTCAATGACAGTTAACTGGGCGTGGAAAATTGTGTGACGTAAAGTGCGGGCAACCAACCCGTAGTGGGTACAAAACAACAATAGATGTTGAACAAAAAATTACAACTAAAGCTGGAACTAACACTAGAAACTTTCGGGTTTTGCCGTGCGTCTTTTAAGAAAAGGTTTGACGTTTCGGATGCCATATTGCAACCTTCTTCAGACACTGGTTCGAAGTGACGAAATCGAAAATCGGGTACAATATATAACTGATTAATAATTAATTAACGCTTAATTATTAACTAATTGCGTTGCATCCGGTGTGTTTTCTATGTTTTGCTAAGCTCCCAGCCATCTTCTCTGTTGACGTATATTCTAAATAGCTTTTAATTGAATACGTTCATAAATAGAAAGACTTTACGAATTTAATTTGACATCTCTCAAGTTTTTAAGGTTAGGTTTGATACAATTATGTCAAATTTATACTTTTAGGTTATGTCATAGAAAAATTTATATACAGGGTGAGTCAGAAAGAATGGGAAATCCGAATACCGGAGACACTACACACCAAAATATGACGATTTAACCTAACATCTCTTATACAAATGTCGGTGGTTTTCAAGGGTGTTGAAAGTTAAATTCTTATTTTGAAATTTCTTAATAATTTTGAAGCTTTTTCTACTATTAACATAAAATTTTGTAGTTATTTGTTTTCGAGCATGAGAAATGCGAATTTGAAATTTGTTTTATGATTACTCGTAGAGGGCGCTAGATACACACTGCACATTTGAGATATCAAGTCATGACTATTTTGTCAGTTGAGGTATGGTGAATTAGAATCAGAAATCTGAAGGAGCTTTCAATTTTACACAAAAAAGGTAGTCTTGCTTACATTGTCTACTGGTTTCCAAGTTATCTGCTTTGAATTGTTTCAAAGTAATTTTAAGGTTAACATTTAAAATCAATAACACACAGTAACTATAGCAATTAGTAACGATAATAATCGATAACAATAACAATTAATTAATAACAATAGAATATTGTAACCATATTCAAAAATCCAGTGGATTTAAATCTGGATTTCTCACTATTAGAAAACTCATTATGTCGTGGAATTTTCAAATTGGTAATAACTTTATTGTTGGTAAAAATGATTATTGCACACGGAAATTAGATCAATGTTGACAATTAACAAGCAATTGTCGAAACATGAGCGGAAAAATAAGCCAACTTTGCTTATGTTAGAAAATAAAAATTTTAGAAGAAAAAACACATTTAAAGATTTAAAAGTAAATAATTCGAAAACCGATAGACTTATACAATTTAAATAAGAGTACCTTTTTTATGTAAAATTGAATGCTCTTTGTGAGTTGTAGCTCATATTGGTCGTAGCTCGACAGCCAAAAAACTTATGATTTCATTTATCAAACGAGCAGTGTGTATATAGCGCCCTCTACGAGCAATAACAAAACAAGTTTCAAATTCGTATTTCTCATGCTCGAAAACATAAAACTACCCAATTTTATGTTAATATAATTTTGAAGCTTTTTGTAGTAAAGCTTCAAAATTATAAAGTTTTATAAAGTTTCGAAATAAGAATTTAAATTTCAACACCCTGTGCCTCGAAAACCAGTGATATTTGTATAAGAGATGTTAGGTTAAATCATCATATTTTGGCGTCTAGAATTTCAGGTATTCGGATTTCCCATTCTTTCTGACTCACCCTGTATATTATGTATATGCGGTCCCAAGGGAATTGTGAGGGAACTAATTAGGTTAAAGCGCGAAATTTAAATATAGGTATTTCTATACCGGTTTATACCATTACTTTATTTTGAAGAGGTCAAGTGCATTTTCCAAATAAATATGAATTTAAAGTTTTTCCAAGATAATATTCATAATTTTTAACGTATATCGTCTCATTGGCAAAAAGCGCCAATTTATCTATTGGATAAACTTATCAAGAGGTGATGAAAGTGGCCCTAACTTATTTAAATACTTAACTAAAGGATATAAAACACTAAGCCAAAAGAACGTAAATAAGAATATTTGCTTATACAACGACAAAATTATCACACTAAACGACAAAACAAAAATGTGACGTTTGCTTTTACCTCTGAGTTTGACATTATACATAAATTTGTCTATGGTTACAAATGCTTTGTCAACGATTTATTTGTGTAGATAATGCAGATTGCTGCAAATTCAGTTTACAACGTCATCCAGTGGATTGTGAGGGTACTAAATCTCGGTCTAAATTTTTATAGTAGTAAGATTGCACACCATAGGTGGTTATTTCTCTTTCAAACTCATTTCATAATTTGTTTAAACATTTAAAATAATCATTATAATATACATTATTAATAATTATTGTTTTAATTAATTTTCAGTATGTTGAAAAGGCCGTAAATATATCAATTTTAAATGGAAACCATTTAACTTTATTAGAGAACGAATTAGTGGCTGACACCATCAATGAATACATAGCAATTCGTTAAAAAATTAATTATAAATCAATAAAATGAATTAATTTTTAAAAATAAATAAATGGTTGCTTATAAAAAATATCTTTTAATCTATAAATAGAACCTGAAATATCCTCGTTTTCCTTTCTGTTTTCAGCACTATCATGTACGTTGTTATTTTGGTCGCCGAGGGGGTTAGTACGTTTGTTTCTCCCCCGGAAAAGTTTGATTCGTTTGCTGGTGATCGTCGGCGTCGACGTCGACGACGTCGTCACGGCGCCAGCGCCGTTCTATTTTGCAGTCAAATTTTGCGCGGAACACACTTCAGTGCCGCAGTACGAACCTCGAACTAGTCACAAATAGGGGGAGTCGTTTTGTTTTTTGGTTTGAAAGGGTGAAAAGAGTGTATTCAAGAAGAAGAGGATTCGAAGATAGAATTTGGGGCGATCTTTTTAATAAGGTTGGTACAAACATTTTTTTGGAACGTTTTCGAAAGATTTAATTATTTAATTATCATTTTAATAATTTATTTGCTTACAACTTACAACAATTAATAATTATTTATAAAATAAGTATTAATTTTAATACAATAGAAGAGATCGTTAATTTTAATATTATTTAACCACCATGGCCGTTCTGCTAAGGTTGAATTGTTATTAAAAAAAAAAAAACGTTTGTTGGTTAATAGCCATAGAGGCTATTATCGTGGTACAATTATGGTTCGATTGTTAGGCCATTAATATAGACCAACGACAAGTTCGTGCTCGCCATTTCAATGTAGACTTGCGGTTATTGAGTGCGGTCCAAGAAATGCCAGGTGACAATTTTCGGCATCTATCGTTGCTATTTATTCATGTTATGCCACTTTCTTTATGTTGAAATTCGAAAACATTTCGTTATTTTTGATATACGAATTCTTTTTGAACTCGGATGTGTATTTGTTTAAAAAGAAATCTAAATTTCTTTTATAAATAATTTTTTTTCTTCGTAGGAAGTAAATAAACTTGTTTATTGAGCCAAATTGGCCCAAAGACAAGGTTAGACCGCCAGTGAATTTTAGTTAGAACGTATTTTTATTTAGTGATTTTAAAAATAAACAAGTCTAATTTATATTAAGTATTTTTATTCAATGATTTGCTTATTTTAAACAGCTTCATGTTTAGATCATGATCAAAAAAATTATATACAGTGATAGACAAAAGTGTACAACAGTATTGAATTATGAGGTTTTTGTAAAACATAATAAGATAATAGAAAATTAGTATTACAGTGTGATTTGAAATAATTTAAATAAATCGCTCAATAGTTACATATAAAAAAACAACAAGTTTAAAGAAATCAAGTAGGAGTTGCATAAAGTAGCTGGCATTACATTTTCTTTTTTCTTAATTCAGTAGGGATTACGGATTTAGTTATTAGTATTTAGTTTGTGTTTCGTCTCTATTCTAACTCCTTGATTAACGGATAATATTAAATAAAGGAATATAGATGTAAAGATGAAAATTTTTTTTACTCACCGCAGAGTCGTCATCAGGCACGACTAAAATAATATATAAAGTAAATAATATAAATAAAAAAATATTAAATTAATTACCGTCAAATGGGTTCACAAGATCCCAGATTGTAACGCCAGGCGACAAGAATGCAGGGCTAGTCATACTCGATAGATTGACATACATTGACAAAACTATAGAATTTTTGAAACAAAATAACATACAACACATTAATAAGGACCCCACCTTGCAATATCATAAGAAACTTAAAATCTTAATAAATAAAAATAAGATAAACCTGGAGAAGTTTAGCATAAATACTTATAACTCAGTCCAAATGAACCCTCTAACACCTTGTTTAAAATGTCTCATAAAATTGCATAAAATAGACCATAGCATTAGGCCCATTGTGAGTAATGCTAATACTCCATCTGAAAAGATCTCTAAAAACATTCAAAGATTTCTCCATAATAACTTTACTTCTACAATAAAATATAATATAAAAAACTCCATACAACTAATACACAAACTTAAGGATGTCACTATCAATAATAAATCAAGGCTTATTTCGTTGGACATAAAGAATTTATATACCAACATACCAGTAAACGACACTATGCACATCATTAAGAAGACACCGACTGTGTGATACCCAAAAAGTCTTTCAATTGCATAAGCCATAAAACTGCAGCATTTCGATTCTTCTTCCATAGAGCTACACACATTCCACTTAGCAATAGAGACTTCACCAATGAATTGATTCTGATAACAGAAATTGGACTTAAAAATGGATTTAATATAAAAGATATTCAGACTCTCTACAATAGTTTCCATAGAAGTAATATAAACAACCTAATTTTCCCTAGATGTAAACAAAAACTAACTTATTTAAAATTACCTTATCAACCTAGTCTACAATACAAATTTAAAGAAATCCTATTCAAGCATAACATTAATGTCGCCTTCACAAACGACAATAACATGAGTCAAATGCTTATAAATAACAAACACAAATTTGAAAAGAACGAAATGAGTGGTATTTATAGATTAAAATGTAACGACTGCGAGAAATTTTATATAGGACAAACAGGAAGAAATATTACTACAAGATACAAAGAGCATATTACAAGAAACACCTCCGCCTTTCATAAACACCTTGAAGAATATAAACATAAACCTAATAAAATGGATATACATAAATATTATTAAAAATCTTAAAAAATCAAAATTGTTAGACCTATATGAGGAATACTATATAACGCTGAACAAAAAGAATTTCCCAGAGCTATTATTAAACGATATAACTGACATCAATAACAACAGAATATTTCTGAAACTGATGCAGTGATTTTTAATCTGATTCTGCCACTCTATTTCGTTCACGTGACCATATTCCTGCCATACACTTTGACATTTGAGGTTATAACTCTCGCCTAATCCGGTTTTATATCGTATTCGTTTTAATTTTTAATGTGTAACAAATTAACTTGTGATTGTATCTGATTATTCGAGGATTTTTCCGTTGTTTTAAAGTACCATAACATTTGGTTGTATTGTTTGTACACGAGAAAACACTGTTTAAACATTGATATTTATAATGAGGTCATTATTCTACAACCTTCACTTGTGAACCCATTTGACGGTAATTAATTTAATATTTTTTTATGTATATTATTTACTTTATATATTATTTTAGTCGTGCCTGATGACGACTCTGCGGTGAGTCGAAACATATGTAGCACAGATCCTGAATAGTTAATAAAAAATTTTTTCATCTTTACATCTATATTCCTTTATCTATATATCAAAGATGAACCTGGAGAATCTAATAGCTATATGGATAATATTAAGTTTATGATGCGGCTAATAGACAAAATATTCTAAGAGAGTACAAAATCGAAATTCAGAAGCGACAGGTAATGTTTCACATTGAAACTATTACAAAGACTTGTGGTACTTCACTACTAATGCTATTAAAAATGAAAAGAGCTATTCCAAACACATTTCGAATAAACCTGATTATAAGCAGAGATGGGAAGGTTTAAAACATTTGCAAATTAAATCAATGAATCATAATAGTAGCCAATTACCCATACAGTTGCAGAATCCTGATAGCATAAATAGTTTCTTTGCAAAGTGTTCAAGATTTCCTTGACGATATTGCGTTGGGCGAGGCTGATGACTGCTATAAAGAGTTTCCAGCCTTCACTTCTAATGTCTTTTCATTTCGAACGGTTACCACGTCTGAGATTATGGAGATTATTTCGGTGATAAGCTATTCATCGATGGGAACTGACTCGGTTGGCATTAGTTTAGTATTTGACGCACATATTGAATTCTTGTTTGGTTGAAAATATTTTTCCTGATTAGTGGAAACGGGCTGTTATACTTTCATTACCAAAGAGAAACAATCCAGTTGGTTATGGGGACTTGCGTGCGATCAATATTTTGCCAACTGTGTCTAAGATCTTAGAAAAAATAATGAAAAATCAATTAATCCCTTATATTGAACAGAACAACTTGTTACCAGTTCAGCAATTCAGTTTTCGTTCAGATCATAGTTGCACAGCTATGCTAAGATTCACTGATGATGTTTTGGGTGCAGCTGATAATGCTTTGGGATGGTTTAGGTATGCTAACAGCGGTGGTACTCTTGGATTTCTGTAAGGCATTCGACACCATTGATCATACATTACGTTGTCGCATACTGAGGTTATTGGGACTGGACATTTAAAATTATGAGATACACCTTTGCAGCGCGTGGATAGTGTGAAGTGCTTGGGTCTAAGACTTGATAATAGCTTTAGATATCGTAGGCAGATCAATGATTATATAAAGAAATCGTATTTCTATCTATGGAGGCTATATCCTCATAGGGCATATCTGTCATATAATATCAACAAACAATTATGTGATACTTACGTAATTTATATGGCAGCAATTTACCATGCTGGTCGACATGGATACGTCTTATCGCATGCAGAAAATACAAAACTGCTGCCTCCGTTACATCTATGAACTCAGAAAGTATGACCGAGTATCGCACAGGCTGAAGGATACGAACTGGTTGAAAATAAGTTCTAGACGCGAACTGCTTACTTTATTACTGTTTCATAAAGTCGTCACATCACGGACCACACGATATCTCTATGACAAAATTGTATTTAAGATGACAGAAGATATCCAACCAAGTTTTGTCTTACCATCATACCACCTAAATATAGAACATCGTTGTTTCAGCGGTCTTTCACATACCATGTCTACAAACCTTACGGGAGTTTGCCAATGTTGTTTCGACAATTGGACCGCGTTATGCAACACTTGACTAAGCGACAAATGAATAATATTATTTTGTTCTCTAAAAGTATAAGACTTCTCACAATAGACAAGCTCAAACTATTGAAAATTGTGTGGTGCCTGTCCATTTTTATCACAGAACACTGATGACAGCTGTCACAAGCACAGAAGCCACTTGGTCACTCGTTACGTTTTACGATTATACAGGATGTTTCTGTAAGTCGCGGCATAACTTTAATCACTAAAACTAGAGACAAAATGATGACGATTCGTGCAAAAATTTTTGAAGAAAATAATCTAGGGTTTGATTTTGTACTTTTAAACTGGTTTTTATTTTATATAGAATTTAAGTCTAACCAGTTTCGGCCCTTAGCCATCTTCAGAGACTCTACAAATAGATTAACATCTCTCATCTTATCCACTTTATAAACAAGTTTCTTAATATTTCTTTTTGTTTTGTTAAAAAAGATCACATATCAAAGTTGAAATCAGATTATTAGTTACTAATTTATAAAATTAAAGTTTAAAAAGTTGTAAAATGATATTAAGGACGAAATGTTATTAGTTTATAGGTTAAAATTTAAGAACGCTCTTTTTTAACAAAAGAAATATTAAAAACTTGGGAAAAATTCAAGAATCATCATGTGGCTTAAAAATCGACGATTTTTTTTAATCAATGTGAAATGACCCAAAAAAATGCGTTAAAAATAAAAAGAAAGAGCGGAAAAGTGACTAACACTAAAGTAACTTCAGTTATAAAACTTTTATTATATGATAACTAACTTCAGGTTTAAAAGGTCAACCTCAATTTTGACATATTTGTAATCTTCATTAAAAATCCTCTAAAATGAGTACAAACAGGACATATTGATCTTCAATATTAATGAAGTTATGGTCAACTTCCGGTTAAGAATGTCAACGTCAATTTTGACATATTTGTAATGGTCGTGAAAAATCCTTTAAAACATGATACGTTTAATTCCAATATTACTCGAGATATAAGCAACTTCCGGTTTGAAATGTCAATGTCATTTTGACATATTCGTAATTGTTATAAAATATCTTAATATTTATAATTAAGGTTGGTATTGATATTTAAAAATTAAATTCCTATCATTGTTGCTAACTTAAGGTTTAATGTTTTTTATTCTAACTTTTTTGTTTTTTGAAATAAGTGCGTCATTTTTGGACTCATTTTAAAGGTTTTTTAATAAAGATGACAAACATGTCAAAATTGACGTTGACGTTTCAAACCGGAAGTGATTGTATTTCCATTAATGTTAAAGTTAAATATGTCGAGTTTGGACTCATTTTAAAGGATTTTTATGAAGTTGACAAATATGTCAAAATTGAAAGTTGAAGGTTCGACCTTTTTTAGTTTTTTGAGATAAATGAGTCATGTTTGGACTCACTTTAAAGGTTATTTTATGAAGATTACGAATATAATAATAAAATTAAAGATGACTGAATCTAGTTTTAATTCTAGATTACGCTACCTATCACTGCCACTAGAATTAACACTAGACCGAGAACTAGAAACATTCGGATTTAGTCTCTCAAGACGGTTAAACCCGAATGATCTAGTTCTAGGTCTTGTGTTGGTTCTAGTGCTAGTTCTAGTTTTAGTGCAATAAAAATATACAACATAGTGATATCTTATGCTATCTAGCGCTACCTACCGCTGTCGTTTTTAATTAATGGACAAGATGAGAGATGTTAATCTATTTGTAGAGTCTCTGAAGATGGCCAAGGGTCGAAGCTAGTTAGACTTAAATTCTATAGAAAATAAAAGACACAAACTTTTAATTATATACTAACATCTGGCCCGAAATTGTAGGTTCATCTATTTTTTTCTATTATAGAATTTCTTGGTGTATCTAAGTCGGTTCTTAGACGTATGATGCAAATCGGACTTGAAATCGTATAACGTGATTGGCGCTTAGCTTTATCCTTTAAAACAATGATAAAATGTCGCTTAGTCAAGTGAAGTATAACGCGGTCCAATTATGTATGCCGGGTTTTGAAGGCAAATAGCTGAGAGATTGAGAGGATATGTGCATTACTTAATGTGTAGGTTCATTTAAACAATGGTAACTTCTTTACAACAATCTGTGATGTACTTTGGTTTGCGGTCGTACATTCATGTACGTTCTGAGCTTGTATACAAGTGTATTTGAATGACGTTCCCAAACTTCAGGGGTGATTCTTTAGCAAATTTTAAGGGTACTTTCTTATATGAACTATGAGCGACTTCGTCTCCCCTCGAGAGCTACGCCCCTTGAAAAATGGCGGAATATTTTGGTTTAATTTTTTCTCTCCAGAACTATAAACACCAGCAAAATGAAATTTGGGAAATACCGCAAACATCGGTTGCTATATTATGCACCCAGGCAGTTGAATACACATCCTCAGAGTTCGGATTTAAATCCAATCAAGCATGTTTATCCAATCACATATGCGATTACACTGAAATCTGTGTTACTCGAAACATGGGCTGAAATAACAGTAGAAGAGACAACAAACTTAGTTGCTTCAATGCCACGACGTCTGTGTGCTGTTATAGAAGCTCATTGAGGGCCAACGAAATATTGAGTTTTAAAAACTGTCGTTACATGGACCTAATAATTTATTTTTACTTAAAAACAATTGTGTATGTAAACTTTTGATCTATCAATTTTTGTATTATTTATTGTTTATTTATTGAACTTTTAGTATGTAGCTGTTTTGTTCTTTATTGTGAATAAGTAAGTATCTCTAATCACACTGTAATACTAATTTTTCGATATCTTGTTACGTTGTACAAAAACCTCATAATTCAATGTTGTGTGTAGACGTTTGTCAGCCATTGTACGTATTGTATACTATATTATCAATGAAAATGCTTGCTACAACGTGAATTGTTTTTAGAACTGTATCACTTTACTAAATCCGATTTTTAATCATGTTAATTTTTTCATAAATATTCAATGTGTCAAATTTGAAATTTTTCATTTTTCAAATCTTTTAGGTTGGTAATACCACCATTTGCGGGTTATGTTATTATTTCATTATAAACAATTTTTATCAACAACATTTTTTATAACATTTCTAGATGTTCAGTTTAAATTTTGTTCAAAATCGTTAATTTAAAAAATTTTAGATTTGTTGGTTATATTCGAAATAGTTGAAGAGAATTTAATCATTCGGAAAGTTTTTGAGGTTAGAGTTAATACATTTATGTCAAATTTACACTTTTAGGTTATGTTGTGTTGGATCATGTAAAAATGTTGAGTGTTTTTAAAGCGAACGTAGCTAATTCTAATGGTATGGACTTGTTTATCACAAATATTGTTTCAAAGAACCTTGTAAACTTTTCTGACACCCAAAATTTCTTCGCAAGGTCACCTCTTTTTATAAATCCTTTGAATTCTTCGTTATTATGTCTTTACTTTTACATTTGTAATTTCAAAATACATAAAAAAGGAGATGTTATAATAGATATTTAATAGTTGTTATGTTGCTATCTTCCGTCAACTGGTAGTAACGTATAGTAACGGATAGTGTGGGTAATTAACATATTTAGAGGAGCAAAATCATATATTCCATTCGGGACTGTACCTTAGTAAAGATTTCTTATTTTATCTGATTGTTAATTCTTGATTGATTCATTGACAACCGGTTGGGTTTTAGAGTTCGAACTTTTTGTTCATATCACGCTTCAGCTACAGAGTTTCCACTGACTCTTGTTGTATTATATACTTTCTTCCTTCATCGGCTCCCTGTTCATAAATCTTTCTGTCCAGTGTATTTTATATCTTACGTGTGTGTTACGACATTTACAAATATAAAATAGGACAATCCTAAAAACAACAAACAAACAGAAGTAGGAAGGATTCTTCTTCTGCGGTTTAGGGGTCCGGTGACCGGTGACACGATATTCATAGGATACTATGAGGACCCTCGGATTACTTTAAATATATCACAGAAAAAGTCATCACCGCCGTTATTACAGTAATCAAATTCAAATATATCTCAAATGATCCGGTAGCTAGCAATAATACCAGATTAATTGGTAAATATCTGTTTCTTAAATAGACCTGCAAATAGTTTCTGTCATTAATTAGAGTATCTTGGACAGGCGAAAAAGATATGGTCTAGATCACCCTCTTCGCCACATTCGCAATGTGGGGTCTCTTTAATTCCAATTTTAAGCTGATAGGCGAACTGACGTGACACAAAGGGAACTTTTTTGGCATATAGCATACCTAATCCATTTAGATGAGTTGCTTCTAGTCCACTCTTGTTCCCATTGATGGTTTATGTCATCAATATCTGCCGATATAATTCTTCGCCATAGATTTTCACTCTATAAACCTCCTCCTGGTGTTCCCTGTTCACCAATTCGTCGGCTTTTTCATTTCCACTCACTTCCATATATCCCGATACCCATACCAATGTAATATCAATATCTTTCTGATATTCCAAATATAGTAGACTTAAAGGTTTACTGATATAAGGACGTCATTTCTTTTTAAGGTTTGTGTTCTTAATACGAACCTCGATGTGCTTCGCGAATCTGTTGTGATTATCACTTTGGGGATTTCTCTTGCCAGAGTTAGTGCAATTGTTCTTAAGATGGCAATTATCATCTTCAGATGAATCGTACCAAGACGGCACTGTAAATTTAGAAACCCGAGGTAAAATAATATAAATGGTGCAGATAGCGAAAGATAAAAAGAAAACAGGCAACAAAAGAAGGTAGTTACGCATAAAATATCAGAAAAATTAAGAGAAATAAGGGGAGTGCCAACATTTTTGAAAATAAGGATTGCTTTTGCTCAAAAAAATGTTTAGATCGCATAGAATAATGAAAGAAAATCTAATTTTGATAATTTCTGAAAACTAAAAGATTTTGTATACTACAGTTTATCAACGTATCAAAATTAATAAAACAAAGGCGGCCCAGAATTTTTGAAAGACCTATGTGAAAATGCAGTTACAAGTATTTTCTGTCAAGAAATAATAAGTGAGAAGTGTCGGTTTGGAGGAACTTTTTTTGGACACCTATAAAATTTCTGTAGGGCGGTTAACTCGTGCTATGAATGCTAAAACACCTGGAACTGATCGTCGGGGGAAAATGCCTGGATATTCGCGAAAAAAAAAAGGATGAACTTAAGATAAAAACTGTACGAGAACATACTTTAAGTTTCCCAGCATATGAGAGCCACTAAACCAGAGCTCGTCACACTCCTGGTCGAAAATATTTGAGTCCTGCTTTAGATATTCGTAAAACGTATAGCCTGTATATAGAGAAATGTGAAGCAAATAAACAACCCTTTATTAAGGAATGGATCTACAGGAAAATACACTGTTGGAAATAATTCACGAGCACACCCTATATAATCTGAACGCGTGAAGATAAATCCATAATATTTGCGGAGCACAAAGGTTTACTGTAGACGAGTTTATTCAGGGAGTTTCGAGTTGTTCCGTCGCGGCATTTTTGACTGAGCCGCCCTTCCAAGTGGAACATTCCGTCGCTATGGAGACCGAAGTGGATGGAAAATACCGGTCGTTTTTACTGTGGTGTGAGGGACCACATTGTTATCGTACTCTGTGCGCAATGGATGGGCGATCGCGTTACTTAAGCGAGGAATGTTTGTGGGTATGCATTGAGGGTGTATCGTTCCGTGAAATTGCGTGTCGTCTCGAGCGGTCGTTATCGGCAGTGCAACGGGCATAGCGAGAATGGTCTGAGGTAGGACATAGGTACCTACAGCCGCGGCCGGGACGGCCCTGCGCGACCACAGCACACGAGGATCGCACTCTTGTGCTCAGCGCTTTAGCGTCGTGTGCGTCCTCCTCAAGGCAACTTGGAGCTGTTTGGCCACTGGCAGGGCGCGCGCGTCGTGCGATACAGCGGATTCCAGTAACACCCGAGCACCGCAGCATACGTCACGAGTGGGTCGACGCTAGGCATTAGTAGGTTGTCGAGTAGAGGGACATTTTGTTTTCCGATTAATCAAGATTCGAATTGAGCACTGGTGATGCGCGAATTTTAGTTCGTCGGAGCCGTGATGATCGTCTACTCGAGCAGTGTGTGCAAGAACGCCCTATCCACCGACAACCGAGCACTATGGTATGGGGTGCGATTACATATGGTGGACGTACATGTCTGCTGCGTGTATAGCAGACCATGACGGGTCAATGATACGTAGATGAGGTACTACGGTCCGTTGTGCTTCCCTATGTTCGGCGGCTCCCATGTCTGCTATACATGCACGACAACGTACGACAGCACATCGGGCGTGTTGTACAGACCTTTGTGGAAGAGCACCGTATACGAATACTTCCATGGCTAGCTCGGTTTCCGTATCTGAATCCGATCAAACATGTTTGGGACATGACTGGTCGAAGACTTCTACGTTATTCGGCTTCCTCGGCTAAGGTTGAGGAGCTATGGAGGCGAGTTGAGGTGGTATGGTAGGCCATCCCTCTCGCTACAATATAGCGACTTATAGACTCCATGCCACGTCGTGTAGCGATGGTACGCAAAGCTCACGGGAGATACTCTCGCTATTGATGTTTCTCCTCCCAGCAGAGTTGTGCCGTTCTCCATGTGAGAGTAAGTTATGCTACTTTAGTACTACTTCCATACCAAATTTTATTGCGCCAGACACACGCGTTCAGATTATACAGGGTGTGCTCGTGAATTATTTCCAACAGTGTATTTAATACTGAATTTAATTTAAATTTCCATGCTCCTCGATGCATGCAATAATGAGGAAGAAAAATTACATCTTAGAGATAGTCATGATGTACATTTACAAAATGCCGAACGAGCTAGGAACTGTCTTGCAGAGGACCAGAAAAAAGCCAAAGAAAATTTCATTGGAAAGAAGACACTTTTATTAACACTTTTGGGAAATTTTCAAACTCATATTCCAAGAAATGGATTTTATACGAATTTTTAAAACTTAATCGGCGAAAATTGCACAATTCGAAAAAATTGTCGATCATTTCAAAAATTTATTTCTCAAGAACTGAAAATCATTTTTCAAAACGGCTTGTTGTATTAAAAAGAGGATACTTTAATTAATAATCGAAAGTGATAACAGCGACAGTTCTGTTATTAATGAATTTTTCATTAATGATACGGCCAAAGCCGGATATTTGGTAACTATCCGGATTTTAAAAAATGGCCGGATAGGCCGGATACCGGATAGTTGCCGAATATCCGTTCTACCACTAATTGACATGGATGAAAATTGCTCAGTCTTCAAATAATAATATTGAAACTGTAGATCACAAATTTCTGGTATCAGGTCATCCCTTTCTACCGAATGACCGTTATTATCGGTTGATAGAAATGAAAATAAAAAAAGCAAATAATAGAAAAGTGTAGAAGAAGAAATACATTTTCGATAAAACGAATGTCGCAGTCGGATTTTATTTCAACGAAATCACTAGAACAGTCAATAACAAGAAGAGTAAAAAATACAGTGGGCGAATCAGACAGTTATATTATAACTGTCTGTTCACATACATACGAAATAATTTCATCCGTTAGAAATGTTTCAAAAATCTGGCGAGGCAATATGTTTTTCAAATCGGTTTGTATTTTTCGCAAGTTTTCATTGATAACATCGTCGGAAGTAATATTTATATTTGTGTAATTTGGACGAAACTTTACCCATTTCGGTCTTTGAAATTCAGCATACTTTTTTGCTAAATGTCCTACAGGTTCTTCAACTTGGTCATCTGCATCGATTTCGTTGATGATTTCAACGGTACCAGGAATATCGTTTGGGATAAAATTAGTATCAGCCATAACATCATCATCGTAATATTCGACATCCGTAAGATTATCTTACAGCACAATATCATCTATGGCTTGTTCCAAACGTTCAAAAGTTTTACTTCCATAAAATATTTTTGGATGTGTCATCGGAATAATATTAGAAACTTAATAATAAATGCTTTATTCCAACGGGTCTCCACCCAATTACAGGAATACAAAAAGAAAAAAAATACCAATGTAGTAATATACAAAAAACAATAGGTAGTAACGATAACAATTGTAGGATATTTGAATATATCAAAATGGAAGAATAGTATTATACATACAGTATGTCCCCGGATCGAGTTACAAAAACGAAAAAAAAATGTATTACTGATTTTTCAAACTTATCTCAGCATAAATAATGCATCGGATATGTTCAAACCACTAAATCGCGCAAATTTTATATTCTAACTATAGAAGTTAACTAATTATTCCCGTTTTTATGTAAAAATTGGACTTTGTTTCGGGGGTAAATACACAAGAGCTTGACTTTTAATTGGATAATTGGATGCTGTTTTTTGTATGATAAACGTTTCCGGAGATATTCGCAAAAAAAAAACGATTTTTTTTATTAAATTTCAACAGCCTGTATCTTGAAAATGGCACATTTTAGGGGGTAAGTTCCTGAAGTCAAGAGTTACAAAGAGGAAAAAAAAATTTATTACTGATTTTTCAAACTTATCTCAGCATACATAATGCGTCGGATATGTTCAAACCACTAAATCGCACGAACTTTATATTCTAACTATAGAAGTTAACTAATTATTCCCATTTTTATGTAAAAATTATACTTTTCCTAAATTAAAAATTTATAGTTAATGTAACCATAGAAACCAATAATATAAAATAAAAGTTACAACTTATGTTAGTGAAAAATATACGGACAAATCAAATTAAAATATGGCTAATTGAATAAAATATTTTAAATGTAAATTTATGTAATAACACACTATGTAAATAATAAATATTATTTATTTGTAATTGAACAAATCCTCATTCAAACAAATTCCCTCCCAATTCGGCACACATTTGAAGACGAGTTCTAAATGCTTTATAATAATAATAATAATAGCCTTTATTGCACATTCATCAGGAAAAATGAAAAATAATTATAAATAATTGATTACAAAAATAAAAGTAAAAACAAATTGTAATAAAAAGATAATGAGATAATTAATAAAATAATGTACTACAGTAAAGTATTACACCAAATAAAAATAAAATAAAATAATAATAAAAAAAAAGAACAATAACAAGAGAAAAAGAAATAGTGCAATCACGAGGCAAAGATTCAGTTGTATACCAACTGATTTTCAATCCAAGCCTTGACAATTATTAGAGAGATATGAAATACATCATAATCCTTAACTCTACAAAAAATAAAAAAAAGAAAGAAAACAATATCTTAAATAAAGTAAAGAAATATTCGCAGCAAAACTGTGACTCACCGGTCTCTGCCAGAAATAGTAGTCACCTGCTCTCCAAGTAACCGTGCCCTCAAATGTTTTTTAAAACAATTAACACCGAGATTCCTCAACTCGTCACCAATGCTCCCGTATGACTTATATATATGAAAAGAAAAAGATCTTTGGAAAAGTGACGTTCTGTGTCGAGGCGGGTCTATGCAGCACCTAAATCTAGTGTCAGGATTGTGAATATCGCACCTGAAAAAAATCTTATTGTACAAATATGTAGGGGTTTTAGTAGTAATCAATTTATGATAATAAGTTAGAGTATGAAGTTCTTTTCTTGAGCGCATCGACAACCAGCCTGATTCAATAAGCCAGTGGGAAATGATATTATAAGAAGTAGGAATTTTCGCCAGTGGTAGAGATTCTATCGCTTTAATCATTCTTAATTTTAAAAGTTCTGCATCATCTTGTAATGGTTTACTGTAAACAATTTGTTTCAATCGTCCCCAAAAATAAAACTCCATAATTGTAAGATCAGGACTACGTGCTGGCCATCAAATAGAACCATTTTGTTCAATCCATTTTTGACGAAATTGTAAATTTAACCATTTGGCACAATGTGTGAATGGTAAGCTGGGCAACTCTCTGGGGTCTTGCTGAAAGTACATTGAGCGTATAAAATTTAAGGGTAATTGGATTTACATCGCTCCAATAACGACAATGCTGGGAAGAAACAATGTCATTTGTTGAAAAGCTATCTGAAAAGCAGCGTCTTCCTCATTTAGTCTCTTTGTCTGCCTCTTTATGGATAATACAGAATCCGTTTCCAAATCTTTTTTCATCAGTTTGCGAGCCCCACAGGAGATATTCTTGTGCCCGGATCTTTTTGCTGGAATTTTTGTATAGCTACACGAAAACATGATTCACTAGTACCATAGTACAGTACTAAATAAATTCTGTCTTTCACGGTTAACATCGTATGAAAAGACTTAATCTCACCAACATAAGTTGTAAGTTTTATGGTTTCTATGGTTACATATAAATTGAACTTCAATTTCAATTTTCAATTTAGAAAAAAGTCCAATTTTTACATAAAAATTGGAATAATTAGTTAACTTTTATAGTTAGAGTATAAAATTCATGCGATTTAGTAGTTTGAACATATCCGACGCATTATTTATGCTGAGATAAGTTTGAAAATCAGTAACAAAAACTTTTTTTCTCTTTGTAACTCGATCCGGGGACATACTGTATAGTGAATGGCAATCAAGGCGAAAAGGTATATTAGCGATTAATAATTGTGAAGTGATTTATGATTTTATTGCTAATGAATGACCAAGTATCGGTAAAAATGTCGCATTCAGCGGAAATTGGTTATAATAACTACACATCAACGACACTGTGTTGATATAACGTTAAGTCTTGGTACGTTAAAATTGATCATGTATAAAATCTGTGAACAGTCAATCAAACCGTGAAGTAAACCATACAAAAATCTCACAGCGATTGTTATTCTACGTGTTGATTACATTAAATCGGTTCAGTAATATACTGTAATCAATACCTCTACGGGATATTTTTGGTCAATTCGGTAACACAAAAACTTTAAGAATAATCTTTGAATGCGCTTTAATAAATTAACATGTACAGCATAAAAAGGTTGCCAAATCAAAGACACATATTCAAGGCCCGAACGAATCAGAGCATTAAAAATAGTAAGAAGGCCGACGGTTGAAAATTCTTTACAATTGCGATATATAAAACCATAAGTTCGATAACATTTCGCGCACATATTAGTTGCATGGTCTATGAATGTTAGTTTTGAATCAAAAGTTACCCCCAAGTCTGTAATATTATTAGTGCACCGCAAGACTTCATTACCGATACAGTACTTTGTGTTTATCAGCGAACTTCTGGTGTAGCAAACAACGGCGCACTTCGACACATTTAGAGACAATCGGTTATTCGCGCACCACTCGATAACACTATCGAAACCATTCTGAAGAATAACACTATCCGCTGAAGAGTGAACTGAGGTAAAATTTTTTAAGTCATCAGCAAAAATTAGTTTACCGCTATCAATGGAGTATCACGGACTCCATTGATCGTCATTGATGAAGATGAAAAATAGAAGTGGACCGAATTTCAAACAGCATCCCGACTTATAGCAGAAGTTTCTTAGGCATATACTGTTTTAGCACACTTCTACCTTTAAATTTGATCATCGACTCGTCCAAGGCTAATACTTCACTTGATAAAAGACAATAGTACTTAAAAGCTTTTTCTAAATGATCTAACAACGGCCAACTTTATAAAGATCGTCAAAATATTCCGAATCACTATTAGGCATAGCAGAGTAATGATACTAATGATTGATATGCATGTGTCCTAATAGCCAACCAAATCTTTTTTGCGTCATAAGAGAGCTAATGTAAAAATCACCTAGATCTGGTGCACTGGACCAATAATCTTTGTAACTTGGCCAATGCTTGATCCCCATAAGTAAATTGATTCCTAAAAAGGCATTTATTTCTCCGCACGTCGTTCTCCTGTAATGTTTTCTAATATGCATTTGTTCTTCAAGTTTGCCTGAAAAACCTAAAAATAGTTGAAACAGAGAATATGGTGTCGGATTTGAGCTGGTTATTTTATTGATAACTGTAGTTAATTTTTTTTAAATTCTTGCTTGAAGTACAGATAAAGGTTTCTTGTCATCTGAATCATTTTCACTGGAATAAATATCAATATTGGTATTTATATCTTCATCTACTTCAATTTTCGCAGCCGCGAAAGTAGGAAAATAATTTTGAATTGGTGGTCTACATTATAGACCATTGCGTCAGTTGGGTGAAAATTTAGGTGGTTTATTTTTTGTCCCACTGCACCAGTAAGAGTTAAATCTCGTTTAAAACGGCTACTTAAAAAACTACGGTCGAAAGGTAGTTCATCTAATGCTGGCTCAAGGTGTGGATCGCAAGATGACTGTTTTTCTGATTATTCTACGTATTAATTTTTTATGCCTCCAATTAAGATTATGCAATGGAATGCGCAGTCGGTGCGCTCAAAGAAAGAAAACTTACTTTTTAATTAACTTACTTCTTTGGAGCAAATCCTTTTTGATTTTGACATTGATGTTGCACTTATTTCTGAAACCTGGTTTAACCCTGACACGATAGTTAAATTTAAAGGTTACAATATTATTCGAGACGACAGCGGATGGTTATGGTGGCGCGGCGATTTTTGTTCGCAAATCTATAAGGTTTAATAACATGAATTGTCAACTAAATGTTCAGAACTTAAATGTTTGTGGAATTCAATTAGCTGATTTAGACATTTTCGTTTGCTCGGTTTATCGGCAAGATGGAGCTAATATGCAATGCGATGATTACCATATACTGTTCTCTATTTCTGCTCCCCTCTTGATAGGCGGTGACTTTAATGCACACCATACTGCGTTTGGTTCTGCTAAGAATAATCATGCTTTTGAAGTCTATAGATTACCACGAACTTCTATACTGTAATGACGGATCTCCTACCCGTATAACTAGGCAGGGGGAGGGTGCCTCTGCTGTCGACGTCACTATTTTATATAGTATGTCGCTATATAAAATAGTGACGTCGACACAAAGTAAGGTGGGAGGTTTTGGAGGACTCCTTCACTTCTGATCAGTTTCCTATTTTTGTTCAGCATCAATTTTCCGTTTCTTTATCTCAAACAATTTATCCTAAGAACAAAAAAAAAATTAAATGATTTTACAAAAATTCATCTTCCTCTTCATGGTCGTTATTCTTATTTAGTTAGGCTGATGACCGAAGCAGCCAATTGTGTTTTTGTATGTAGGCGACCATACAGAAGGACATCCAAAACGTCACCGCCTTGGTGGGATGAAGAGTGCACTAAAGTTATTAAAGAGAGGAAAATTGTAATTAAAGTGTACAAACAGCTCCCAATCCTGGATAATTATGTTAAGGCGCAAGAGACTATGGCCTACGTCAAACGATTTCTGAAGGCAAAGAAACGGAATAAATGGAAAAATTATTGCAGTAGTTTAAATAGAACTACACCTGCAAAAGAAGTATGGGATAATATTCGAAGATTTTCTGGGTTGCCTGACAATAGATCTTTTCTTATTAGTGAGGATAGGCTGCAAGATTTTCTGAATTCATTGACTCCCTCCTTTGTGTGCAATACTCTTTCGCTTAGTACTGACCCATACCTCCCACGAGCTGCAAAATACTTTTTTACTTCGCAAATCTACAGCGCCTGGTATTGATCACATCACCTACGATCTTATAGAACGTCTTCCTCTGGACGTGAAGCATTTTTTGTTGGGCGTCTATAATGAGATGTGGGCTACAGGTAATTATGTCAGGGAATTCAAGAGTATTGTGGTTGTGCCCATACCAAAGCATGGCCCGTCTTGTGAGGCAGATTCTTTCCGGCCTATTTCATTACTCTCGTGTTTTTTGAAAACATATGAGCGATTAATAAAAGCGCGCCTTGAATGGTGGCTAGATCAAAATAAGATCCTGCCTTGTCAACAACATGGCTTCAGAAAATCGTTTAGTTCGCTGGGAGCAGTAGCAGATTTGGTTACCGAGGTTCAACTTGCTTTTTCAAAAAATCAAATTTGCGCCAGTTTGTTTCTTGATTTGAAAAGCGCATATAATTCGGTAAACCTGGACTTATTGGAGCAAAAGATGAACTCTCTGGGACTTCCAGCTAAAGTGGCACGTAGTATTATAAACATCTTTCGCGATCGAGATATTTATGTACTCTCTCTTGGTGTGCCTCAAGGTTCTATTCTCAGTCCGGTTCTTTTCAATATTTATCCCATCGATTTTCATGAGCGCCTGGGGATTACAGCCAAACTCATTCAATATGCTGACGATTTTTGCCTTATATCATCTAAAAAGACTTTAGAAGATCTCATTCACAATCTTACAAACACAGTCAGTATTCTAAAGAGGTGGATAGAGGATAACGGGATGACTCTTGCAGCCAATCTTCAGGTAACATAAGGCTAAATCATATCATCTTTTCCATTGAGAATTGTATAAGATATTTAGGGATTATGATAGATAACAAATTAACATGGCGGAGACATATTGATTACATTATCGGGAAATGTGAGAAAATGATAAACATATTCCGTATTTTTGTGAAAATAAAGTGGGGCGCAGATTTTCAGACGGCACATAATTTCTATAAAAGTTGAATTAGGTCGCATTTGGACTTTGGATGTACTGTATACGGTAGCGCGAGGATAAATCAGCTTGAGCGCATTCGGGTTATTCAGAGCAAAACGCTTCGGATTTGTTTAGGCGAAATGAAGTCTACTCCTATTGAAACGCTTAACGTTGAAGCTATAGAACCCCCACTTAACTTCAGATGCAATTTCTTGTCGACGAAGCAGATGGTTAAACTGTCCGAACCATAAAACGTTTCAGGCTAAGGTCGTTAAGTTAGCAGTGGAAGTCACGGGTAGGTTCTGGAAAAACAGACCTACTCCCCCCCCTTGTCGCTGCGTTCAAGTTTCTCTCCCCTCGCCTACTTTCTGTTTTGAAACGTTTGGTTTTTCCAAGTACGTCCTTTTTTTGAGTACTTTGGCTCGCATCAAGTGATTATTCCTCCATATGGGAATGATGTTTGGGATAATAAAGAATTGTTTGTTGAAACCCTGCATGGGATAGAGACTAGTTTGTTTGTGTTCGTTGTGCTTTTTTGATTACCATGCCAGTTTTTAACTTAATCCATCCACTAGTATTTTTGCGGCGGAAGCTGCAGCAATTTTGGAGGCCTTAAAATATATAGATAGAAATATACGCCCAAATAGTAACGTTAGTATATTATATATCGATTCAAAAAGTATCTTACTATCTATAAAACACAGGAAACACTTCTCGAAATACCAGCCTGTTATAGTGGAAATTTTGAACAATGTCACTAGGTTGAATGGTCAAGGCCATGTGGTAAAACTTTTATGGGTGATGGCTCACGCTGGTTTTGTCCCTAATGAGCAAGTAGCTAAGCTAGCTAAGGCAGCCTTGCGGGACGGCAAGCTTGTCAAAAACGAACTTTCTTCTTCTAAGGTTTTATCTATCTGCAGGGAGAAACTTGTAAAGGAGGACTGGTGCAGACACTGGGATCAAACATATCAGCACAGGCAGACGCAGTACATTCGAGTTAATCCTCGTATACTTTACCATCAATGGTATAGTGGGCGTGACGTTTCTAGAAATTTCTTTTCAACTATTGTCAGGCTGTAATGCGGCCATGGATGTTACCGTGCCCATCTAAACAAAATTAATATTTTACAGTCCCCCAATTGTTCGTGTGGGTTAGAGACAGAGGATTTGATCATATCTTGTGAATCTTAATTAGTCTTTTTGCAAGCAGCATTTATCATAGTTTTGGTGAGCATTCGTTGATGCTTGAATAAATCTAAATAATAAGCTGTTCGATCCTTTTTATATTTCTTATGTATCTATGCTTCCTTTAGCCCGAAGAACCTCTCTAAAGTCTTTTGTGAACCAGAGCGGGTATTTATTTTTATGCTGCAAAAATCCAAATTTTGGCACAGCGATATCACATGCTTTATAAATGAGCTCATAAAATGTTGCGCAAACAACCTCCACATCCGTTTCATTATAAATTATTGACCAATCTGTAGACCTTAACAAATTGTAAAAAATTGGAAAAATCACTCGCTTAAAGTTATAAGTAGGCACACTCGATGTAGCTTGAAATTCAGGCGAAGTAGATTCTAAACAAGAAAATATCATTTGAAGTGCGGGATTATGGCGATCTTCGACCACAATAGGGTCCAAATCTAATAAGCGGCTATTGGTGTTAAGGACATTGTTTGTCTGAGTGAGCGCCCTCTACGAGCAATAACAAAACAAGTTCAAATTCGTATTTCTCATGCTTGCAAACATAAAACTACCAAATTTTATGCTAATAGTACAAAAAGCTTCAAAATTATCAAGAAATTTCGAAATAAGAATTTAACTTTAAACACCCTGTGCCTCGAAAACCACTGACATTTGTATAAGAGATGTTAGGTTAAATCATCATATTTTGGTGTCTAGTATCTCCGGTATTCGGATTTCCCATTCTTTCTGACTCAACCTGTATATTTAAGCGTAAATAAGTCTAGTTATCTTTTCTAGTTTTTTCCATCATACGTTTTCTTTTACTTTAAATAATATACTTTGTTTTTAATTGTTACTTTCCTTATATTTAAACTTAAATAAGTTTAGTTATATATATTTTTTTCTTGCTTTTGTCGTTTCTCCGTCATTATTTTGTTAATTTACAATATTTACAAATAGGGGTTTTCAAATAAATTGATTAGGATTATGTTATTTGTTATTTTTAATTATACATAGTATTACTTAGGTTTGATGTCACGGAATCTCCGGTGTGGGCATCTGAATGTGCGCTCGTTAAGACCCAAATTTAATAAAGGGGAGTTTGTTTCTATATACGTTCTTTCTTGAAATGGGAATTGTTACCAGTTCCGGATACACTTGAGCAGTTGTGGTTAAAGATCTATGTGAACAATAAGTCAATTTGCTGTGGAGTAATTTATAGGCCACCAAACACTAATAATAACGATTTTTTATCATTATTTGAAGACACTCTGGTTTCTGTAATCCCCTTAGCGAATGAGCTGCTCTGTATAGGAGATCTGAACATTGACCTTTTGATGCCGGATGGCGGGGATGCTCGAGAGCTGCTCCACACGATAGAAATATTTGGTTTGCATAATATAATCTCTGAACCAACCCGCATTCCCAGTTTTCTTTTTCTCTTATTGATCTAATCTTAGTGAGCAATGAAGATATGATAATCGACTTCGGAATTGTACATACACCTGATATTTCTGATCACGAACTAATTTTCTGCATTTTAGTACTACAGAAAATTAAACCGGCGGCAATCCTTAAATCTATATCGAGATTTCTCAGATTTTAATCATGTTGTATTTTACGATAGTTTGTTGCAATTCCCTGGCGAAACATTACCACATGAGATCTATAGATGATAAAGTTATGTTCTTTAATTCAAACATGACCACTCTTCTTGATTTATATGCACCATTTCGGACTGCTCGTATAACTAAAAAATACAGACCGTGGTTAACTCCGGAAATCAAGCACTTGATGAAGAAGCGTGATTCTAGTCTGTGTAAATTCAAACGGATCCGCGATTACATCCCAAATCAAATTTCTTAAAAAGAATTACATTAACTCATTAACGGTGATTCGACTGCTGAATGGAGAGCGTTTCGTACTATTCGCTTGTGTCGTAATAAGGAGTGTGAAATTCCAGAATCATTGTGTCGAGCTGAAGATTTGAATCATCACTTCATTAACTCAATTTCGCAACCACACACCAATGATCTTGATGGCGCGAAAGACTTCTTGGATCTTTTCCTGAATTCGAGTACCTCTTTTAAATTTAACATAGTTACGGAATCCATGGTGATAACCACTTTAAATGAATTAAAATCTAGTGCAGTGGGCTTCGATGGAATACCCTTACAAATTTTGAAAATTTCATGTCCAAATCGAGAATCTGATACGGTTAACGGCAGGGCAGTGGCATAAAACATGCTCAACCGTCTCTGCTTCCTCCGCACATAGTCGGCATTCAACAAGTTGAGGTGTGCTTTTAATCGGCAGTGCCCAGTAAAAACACCCATTAGAACTTTTATGCTACTACGGGCAAGTCCTAAAATATTCCCGGGTTTGACAGTGGCGATGTTAATAAACACCTTAGCATGTCTCATTCCAGGAGAACTGGTCCACAGTAGGCGAAGTCTCTCTTCAGCCCACAGTCCAATCCTATATTTGGCCATCGCAAATGATACACCAACTGCTGGTTCCGGTCCCACAAACGCTTCAGCGCTGCCATCTCGTGCTAGCTTATCTGCCGCTTCATTGCCAGCAACCCCAGAGTGACCCGGGACCCAGATCAGAGAGACTCTGTTATCACAACTCAGTGTGTTTAATGTTCTCTTACAATCATTAACCAGAGCCGACACCGTTTTCACGGCTTGCAGCGCCTGGAGAGCGGCTTGACTGTCTGAGAAAATTCGTACTGTCATGTTCTTCACCCCTCTTTCAAGAAGGATTTTAGCACCCATGTCAATAGCAAATACTTCCGCCTGGAATACAGTACAGTACGTACCCAGGCTGTAGGCTTGCTTAATTCGAGGTGTCTGGCAGTATACTCCTGCTCCTACCCCTTCAGGCGTTTTTGATCCATCTGTGTACAAGCAAATGTCTGCCCGAACCAGAGAATTTTCATTTTCGATCCAGGACTGCCGCTCAGGCAGTACAATCTGGTATCGAGCATTAATCACTGATAGTGATACCGCCAAATCTGACGGCATTGATAGCACAGTATCAGTGCTTATAATGTCTTCCGCAGCCCATTGGTAGGACATGTCGGAACAGTTTTGAGCATATTGCTTAAATCTGTAAATGGTTGTTCTAGCCACTTTCTCTATATGCAAATGCAGAGGAGATAGGCCAAGCAGAACCTCCATTGCTAGAGTTGGCGTTGTGCCTATCGCACCAGAGATTGCCAATCCAGCTACTCGTTGAATTCGTGAAAGTTTACTGATAACTGAAGTCTGTCGGACTTTCCTATACCAGGCTGCTGCTCCGTATGTGATCATAGGTCTAACCACAGTCACATAGAGCCAGTACAGTCTTTCAGGGGTAAGACCCCAATTTTTTCCACAAAGACTGCGACAAGTCCACAAGGATAGTCTAGCTTTGTGCAAAACTCCCTGCAAATGTCCATTCCATGACAGGGTTTTGTCTAGGATTACTCCTAGATATTTGACTTCCTTTGAGAAAGGAATTTCTTCACCTTGGATAGTTGGGCGGATTAGTCCATCCAACTTTCGCTTCCTGGTGAAGGGCACAACAATTGTCTTTTGCGGGTTTATTGAGAGGTTCTCTCCCTTACACCAAGCGCAAATGGTATCTAGGGTCACCTGGAGGACTTTAGATATCCTCGGCAAACAGGTTCCTTTGACCATAACGACAATGTCATCAGCATAAGCTTGTATTTCCACACCAACGGCTTCGACTATCGCAATCAGATCGTCAACTAGGAGGGACCAAAGCAGGGGAGATAACACCCCTCCCTGCGGGCAGCCACCTCCCGGCCTGAAGCGTATCGTATCACCGTGGAGTGAAGTAGAAACTATTCTACTATCTAGCATATTGCGGATCCAACCCGCTATAGTTGCTTCCACTCCCCTGTCATGAGCAGCTCTTTCGAGAGATTGTGGTATTGCGTTGTTGAACGCTCCCTCTATATCCAGAAACGCACAAACCAAGATTTCTTTATCCTGCAGCATCCTGGATACTCTACCAACTAAGTTGTGTAGAGCCAATTCTGCTGATTTTCCCGCTTGATAAGCATACTGGTGGCGACTCAGTGGACCAGATACCAATGGCACCGTACGGATATACCGTTCCAGAACTTTTTCAAGGGTTTTCAGCAGAAATGACGTTAGGCTGATGGGTCGAAAGGCATTAGAAGTAGGGACCACTTCTGTCAAAATTTATTGCACATTTGATTAATACCTCAATTGAGCAATCAACCTTTCCATCTTGCCATAAAATTGCGGCGGAATGATATTATGGTCCCAACTAAAACTACATGTGCAGGATAACAATATTCTACTAGCGGTGCAATCGAGGTTTTGACAGGGGTATAGTTGTGTGACCGCCCTTTCGGCGATTACGGATGATATCCTGAGAGCTACTGATGATGGGTTCCTTACAGTGTTGATCCTCTTAGATTTCAGTAAGGCTTTCGACACTGTTTGTCATTCATTACTACTATCTACACTGCAACGATCCGGTTTGGCGGAATCTGCAATTAACCTGCTTCGAAGCTACTTATTGGATCGCAAACAATATGTACGATTGCATAATGAATCGTCCTCATTGATGATACTAGGATCAGGAGTTGCCCAGGGATCAATATTATCACCACTACTGTTTTCTATTTATACAGCTCATCTTATTAATGTTTTTCACATTTGTAACATTTATTTATATGCAGACGACGCGCAAGTGTATCTTTCATTTCCTCCAGATAATTTTGATGATAATCTTAGTTGCCATCAACAGGGAATTGGCTGCTTTTTGTCAGCTTGCAAGGTTATGGTCTTCGATCGAAGGGGTGACGTTCAAAAATACTCCGACTGCGTTAATATAAATATAAATGGACAACTTCTCCCGGTGGTTTCTGAGGCTCGTAACCTTGAACTCCACCTTGAAACAGATTTAAGATTTCGCAAACATATTTCTTATGTTCTCCAAGAGGCTTATGCTAAATTAAAGGCTTTTTACCCCTGTCGACACATACTGGGCTCTCACACCAAAGCAACGTTATGCCAATCGCTGGTTTTATCTCGATTTAATTTTGCCGATGTGGTGTATGGCGCCATTGTACCGTTTTTTATCATAGAGTTTTAACCTCAAAAACACCTGAGTATTTGTTGGACAGAGTATGCTATCGAACTGATGTACAGTCGTGATCTTGGGAAATGCACATTCAAGGTCAAGCGCTGTTGTGAGATTCGACATGCCGCTGGCTAAAAGGGCTGAGCCGAGCGCCCACGAGTCAAGAGGGCTCGTTCGTGTGGGCTCGGCTCAGCCCTTTTAGCCAACGGCATGTCGGATCTCACAACAGCGCTTGACCTTGAGTGTGCATTTCCCAAGATCACGACTGTACATCATCTGAACTTAAGATTTAAAGATCTTCTTACCCCTCCGGCGCATAAAACGGAAATTTTCAAGAGATGTTTCAGTTATCAGATAGCCAGCGTGCACAATAGTATCCCTGACGATATCAAGTTGCTTCCGCTGTCCCGGTTTCCGAGGTCGATGTTCTTATCTCTACGCTTGCAGCAGAACCAACAGTGATTTAACTAATTCTCTCCAGCATGTTTCAATTCAGATTTTATAAAGAAAAAAAAATATTGTTCTATTGGACTCTATTCTATTTTTCTATATGGTATGGGTCTACACGGGCGACATTGCATGTTTTCACTTGGATCGTGGTGATGGAGTGTTCAGGTTTTATTTTTTTTTTTTAAGTATTATGCAATAGAGTAGTTTTTTTTGTTGTTTTACCGCTTCCTTACGTTGGCTTCTCATGTGGTATTATTCTTAATTTAAGTTAAGTGTGAGCAGAACCCGTGCGTTCTGAACTTCGCCTTTTCACCTAGATGTTTTTAATTTCTCTAATGTTTGGATCAATATTTTTATATACATTACTGTTTCCGTAATTCTTTATTTAGAAATGTAAATTTTTGGGTGAAATAAAATCATTATTATTATTATTACAGTGGAAGCTCTAATAAGCGGACAGTGACGGTTCCGTTACTTTTATCCGCTTATCAGAGATGTCCGCTTATGAGAAAAGACTACTCAAATTAAAATACATACACATACATGTATTATTTTGATCAGTTTTCGAAAATTTCGCTTTAATAAAACAAACTTTTTTTTATATTTTAATTTTTTTTTATTAAAAACGAACTTTCATACATAAAAAGGTAAACTTAAAACTAAAACTATTTATTTTTCGTTTGAATAAAATCTAGCATACTGCTTTGCAGCAATGAAGTTTCTCTTTGTAATTATAGAGAACGTTCAATATGTGTTTCTAAATTTTTCACATGTTGAAATGCAGTAAAATCATTTTTCACGAATGATTTTAGTTTGGAAATTACATTCAATGCTTCTTTATAAGATGTGATTGGATTACGTTCCTCGTCCTCCTCTACTTCTACCTGTTCATTCTCTTCCTCTTCTGTCTCATTTTCAACATTTTTTGTGACTACCGAAAATTCCAAGTCATTATCTTCTATATCGACGTTCTGCTGTTTTTACATTATCTATTCCCAGTCTTTTACTACATTTAAACAAATCAGCTAGTCTCGCAAGTGGCAAATTATCTTCAACATCGTAGTTACTGTCAGTTGAACTTCCTTGATCCATCAGAAATCCAGCTTTTTTAAAACAATTTCTAATTGTCTTTGGAGTGACCTTCTGCCATGCAGATTTTATAAAGTACAAGCTCTCTAATATGTCAATAGATTTTGATAATTTAGAAGCCGATTCTGCGAAATCTATTTTTGATAATAGGTGACTCACTATTAAATCGCGATAATAAAATTTAAAATTGCGTATGATACCCTGATCTAACGGCTGGCAGACAGATGTTGCATTAGGAGGTAATTACTTAACCACTCCGTCATAATGTCTCGTGTCATCCATGCTTTTTTGTTTGATTTCCAGATAGCCGGTAAATCCTTGGGAGCAACATTTTTTAATGCTCGGGGACGTGCCGACTTTCCAATAACTAGCAACTCCTCTTTTTCACCTACACTATTTACACAGAACAAAACGGTTAATCGTTCCTTGGACAGTTTTCCTCCTGTGCATTTTTCCGACTTTAAAGCTAAAGGTTTATTTGGTAATGCACGAAAAAAGAGCCCACTTTCATCTGCGTTGAAAATGTCCTCTGGTCGATAGCCTAGTAAGAAGGTCGGTAATTTTTTCATAAATTCATTAATGCCCTCTTCATTTACATCTGCTGCTTCTCCGGAGATACACTTAAATGCAACATTATTTCTCAAACGCCACTTTTGTAACCACCCATCAGACGCTTTAAAGGTACGCACTCCTAATCTTTCTGCAATTTCTTTTGCTTTTTTCTTTACGAATGATCCTGATACGGCAATATTTTGATTTTTAGCTTTTACAAACCATTCGAAACAGGCTTTGTCGATCTTTGAACCCTCACTACTCAAAAAGTTTTTACACTGACTCCAGACTGCCATTTCTTTCGAATCTTTTCGTTATCTTTGATTATTTTTGCCGCTTGTGTTTTCCCGATTTTAAATTTTTTAGCAATATCACGAACTGACAACTTTTCTTTATCTAATAAACACACTATTTCCATTTTCTCCTTTAACATAAGCATCTTTTTCTTTACCACATTGGAAGCCATTTCAACGCACGTTACACCGAAACGAACAAACTAATAATAACTATGTACTAATGTTTTGGGATTCGTTAACAAGCGGAACTCGTAAAACGAGGAATCCCCGAACACATGTCGGTAAATATCTATTACAGATTACTTTGATGTGTGTCTTTAGTTACCTACGCGTCCGTTTATTAGAAATTTTTGCCCGTTATGTAAAGAAAAATAGTGTCCGCGTCCGTTTATTAGAGCGTCCGTTTATGGGAAATAAATATGTACATGAAAATATAGGTTTGGGGTTGGTTCCAAGATTTTTGTCCGCTTATAAGAGATGTCCGCTTATTAGAGCTGTCCGTAAGGAGAGCTTTCACTGTATTATAAAAAAGACAACGAAGAACGTTGCGATCATGTAACTTTAACGGTTCATCGATTACATAAACTTAAAAGCAATATTTAAAATTAATCCCAGCGTTACACATTATTAGAAAATAAAGGAAACTTTATGTTGTTATTTTTGAATCAATTTCTGCATATCAAATTTGAATGAATTGAACGATAGAGGCTTGTTGATTCTATATTATATTTTTTCATTCCTTACAAATAGAATTTTAATTTGTATCTTTTTCAATTCTGGATATTTGTGTCGTTTTGGATAATGTTCAATGAGTTATTTAAAGAACTTGAAGTTTTAAAATAACTTACATTTGGCAATATTTAGCAAAAGATTTTCGCGTTTTAAGAAATCGATCGAGAATGTTTTGAAAAGGATAATTCGTGTTATTGTACAGAAAATAAAATTAATATTAACCCAAACTCTATTTATATCTCCCGCAATCGATACTTAACCATCCAGTACTCCACACTTTCTATAAAATAACCCCCATATTACATAAAAACTTTCTAATAAATCTCGAAAATCATTTAACAAAATAAAATAAAATCCATAAAGTCTCTTCATTTCGTATCATTCGAGATGTTTTCGAGATATTCCAGAAGTGTTCATCACAATTGATCGTCGCCCGAGTAGAAAGTGGGTCTAAACGGCGCCTCGACGACTGGAGTCTCGATGTTGTCGGCGTCGGGATTCCAACGGCAAAAACAGATCGAACGGAAAACGGAAGTGAGCCGTATAATGTCGCAAAAAAAAAATAAATCGTTTTTAACGCGGCAGCAATTAGGAGTATAAAAGCGCGCGAATGATGCCGCTCTTAAAAGTGAGTGTGGCACTCAAGATTTTCAAGAACTTTACGGGATGTAAGAACCTCATTACCTCAAGATACACCTTCATAGAAAATTCACCACGAAAGATAACTCTTTGAAATCAATTTTTTTATGTTAAAATTTAAATTTAAACATTTTAAAATAAAAAGAATTTTTATTTAATACTGTTGAATCGATTTATAAACCAGTTGAATTTGGTCACGCGACTGATTGTGAGTTAAAAATTATGACCAAGAAGGTTGTTGTTATACCTTTGACCCTGTTTTAACCCGGTTTTAACCCGATTTTGACCCGATTTTGACCTGATTTTGACCTGGTTTTGACATAATTTTCACTTAATTTACATTTACCTTGAAAAATAAATCGAAATTTAAAAGAGTCAAACTAAAAAGTAAAAGTAAACAGTTTTAATCGTGCCATGATTGGAACGATCAATGATGAACACGTGTTATCATTGAATTAAATATGATGCAATGGTGAATACCAACACAATACAACAGAAAATAACTTACTCTTTGACTTAGAAACTTCGATTGTATTAGAATTGAAATTGGAAAGGGAAATAGGTTCGGGTTCACAATTGAAATAAATAAAGAGTCGTGGCATATGATCTGGAAACAAGCCAAATATACAACGTACAATTTAATGGCAGGCTGAAAAATGTCTCGGAAATAGATCCGGAGCTCTCTCCCTATATATTTTTTTTGCTTGGGTCTATAAAAACCAAACTAACTGCAAATGAACCTAACATTTTATTATTATCATCATCGAAAATTTACGACGTTTTCTCTTTTTTTATCGCTTATACTTTAGTTGTTTGTTTGGTTTTCATTGATCTGAATAAATTCTTTTAACCATGACCTAAATAAATAAAAAAGTGTGAAGCAGCTTAACAAAAATTATAGCTAGGATTACCATTAATTACTATTTTTTTTCTTTCAGATTTAAAAAGATCTAAAATGGATACGAAATAATGCAACTTATTGAAGACCACATGTCCTGAAAGGGCATTTGGATTGAACGGGAAGGTAAGAAATTAAAATCATTTTTTTTAGGATTCTTAAGATTCAGTGAGGTGCAAATTTGATTCTCTTTAGGGAAAATTCTTTTAGCAATCATTTAAAATATAAAATTTTCGCTGGGATTTTAACGTAATTAAAAAGTTTTATTAGCGCAAGTTCTCATCAACTTTAATAGCTGAAGGAAAATTCAAATCGATTATTTCGAATCGAATTGAAGGGGAAGAACATATTGGTGTGTGGTAAATAGCATGTTACTTAAAGAAATTAAAACAAAAACGTCGATATTTACTAGAAAATGGTATTAGAAACATTTAAAAACAAATCAGTTTGATTCAAAAAAATCTAGTTTATAAACCTAATTTAATCTTTTAGAGATATCATTAAGATTCGATTTTTCCACTTTTTTCCTTAATCAATACAAATTTAATAATTTAAAAATATAATTCTTTATAAATCGACCGAAACGTCAAAATGACGTTAGGTTGGTTAAGGAAAAAATCACTAAGTTCGTGTTGGTGACAATTATCTTTTGACGTTTAAAATTTAGGTTATGTTTCGCTTTTGATTTGAAGGTTAATTAAATATCATTCAATTGAAAATATCTTAATGACCTAATGAAGATGACTCAAGATGTTGTGCGTTGAGTGTTACTTACATTTCCTGCCATTATGGACAGGGCCGAATCTAGAGTTGAATTTAAAGTAGGGCAACGGTAGCTACAGGTAGGGCGTAAGTAAAAATTTTACTTGATCTGATCTGGTAAATGAATTTACATCGTACTTGTGAATATGACTGAGTGAGTGAGGTAGTACTTAATTTCCGGGAGGGGACTTCATTGAGATCAACTGACTTTGTTCTTTACTTTTCAAAAGCAAGAAATACCAAGCCTGCCATTCTTTCATAACCCATTGACAGCCTCTGAGGCCTATTGATTGCATCAAAGTTGAAAATGTAGATTCGCACACAGCAGTGCTGCATCCTATGGTCGCCACACATGCAATAAAACAGTTCATAATTATCTTTGAAGGCCTTTCACTGCCTGTACAAAACTTGCATTGTGTTTTCCGTTCTATCCTCGCGATAACTCACATAAGCTTTAACCACAGCAGCTTCTTCCCTTGATGGAATTGTTAAGCCGGATCCATACCAAACGCGCCACTCCGCACTACGCGTGCTGCACCTAAAAACACCGCGCGAAACTGCGCAGGGCCATTCACAGCAACGCAGTATGGCGCAACCATTTTAAGCAAACATATGAACGGTCAGTTCTGTTCCATTTGGCGCGCGCAAGTCAATATGGAACTTAATAGAAAAGTTATAATTGCTGCTGCTATTATTGTTATTAAGCATAATTTGAATACAAAAAGGCAAAACAGAAAACGGCGTTTTTGTGTAACTCCGATGCTTGCAAGTAGATCCGCTTATAGCGCAAAACAACTTTTAAGTGAAATGCTGATGGACAATACTGGTCAATTTGAAAATTTTTGCCGAATGTCTTTGGAAGATTTTGAAATCTTGTTAAATTTAATCGACCCGGCAATAAGAAAAAATGATACAAATTATAGAGAGGCTATTTCTTCCGGAGGTTTTCCGAGGTTTTTGGCCTCGGGAGATTCATTTGCCAGCTGAATGTATCTCTTCAAAATATCGAAACAAAGTATATCGACAATAGTTATTGAAGTTTGTCAAGCTCTCAACGAAGCATTAAAAGACCAAGTACAGGTAAGAAAAATTTATTTTTCGGCAATAAAACATTCAACATAATTTTTTAATGTGCTACAATGTGGTGAAGATACTTCATGAGAGTTGAGTGTGGGAGGTTGCCCACAACGGGAAAATGCAACGTTGTGCAGTGTAATATAGTGAGATGAAAGCTGTTGGGAGTTGTTTGTGGGAAGTGGTCCTTGAGAAGGTACATGGTTTTGAGTTGTGGTTGAACGAGATGAATGATCGTCCGGATTGAATATGGTACATTGTTCTTGAAAAGGTACAGGTTCAGATTGGGGCGGTAGAAGGCTATTTACGGGAGTACAAGTGAGAGACGAAGTAGTGCTTGATGAGTACTCATTGTTATGGTTATTATGAATAGCATTATTATAAATGTTGCCACTGCCAAATCCCTGCTGAGAATTATATACTTCCATTTCAGCATCAAAAATCAAGTTATTAATTTTATTCATAAGGATGGCCTTACGTGGTTAGCTGAATTTTCGTAGCTTGTTACCAACATGCTCTCCATATACCGAACATTCATAACGGGTTCCTGGTCCGCTTAAAGCACTATCTAGAATTTCGAATGCGCGAGCCAGTCTAGGATCTTCTCTTCCCAATTTTTTTCGTCTTTTAATTTTGGGAGAAACAAAAACCCTTGATTCCTGTGTATCTATTTGTTCTTCATTAGTAGCTTGACTATAGTCTTCTACAGTTTGCTGTTCATCACCTTTTTCTTCGGAAGTCTGACAATAAAAAATAATAGACCTGAAAAATTAGGTAAAATTGTGAATTGGACATAAATAAACAATAGTAGCAACATAATAATAATATGTTGCTACTAATAACATAATAGTAATAATGACTTTATTGCCCATACAAATACAAAAAAAAAGATAATATAATTACGATTAAAACATAAAGATAGTTACAAAAAAAAAAAATAAATACTCTCCCTGTCCCAAATTATTGTATACATTTCTCTAAAATTTATGGATTAAGGAAAGTTTGGAGAATTAACGAGTTTCTATCTATTTAATATAATTCTATGGAATACATCAACATCCTACAACAAAGAAGCAAATGGTCTCAAGCTGTTGGAGAAAACGTCAAGATTGGACAGCTAATATTACTCAAGGAAGACAACACTCCACCGTTGAAATGGCGACTGGGAAGAATTCTTGAAGTTCATCCTGGCAGTGATAATATTGTGCGAGTTATTAGTGTAAAAACAACCAGTGGTGTTGTGAAGCGGGCTGTTAAAAAGGTGTGCGTTCTTCCTATAGACGTTGAAGTACCTAAAAAACCATAGCATGTAATATTTAGATTTTCGTTATACCTACTTACCTATTTTTATCTTGAAAGTTAGTACTTTCAACGGCGGCGGTATGTTGATTTAGTAACATTAATATTTTAAAGTTTTGAGTACTGTTGGGTTGGTAGTATTGAAAATGGTGCACATTGCGCACAAGACGAAGCGGGTGTCATGTCGAAGACGCGAGTTAACGGTCATGGCATGTAAAGATTTAATCGTTTATACTTGAATATATTAAAATACAGCAGAAACTAAAAAGTGGATTTATTCCCCGAAACAATAATATAATGTAATCTTAATTTAATTAATGAAAGAAAGTAGAGTTCTGTTTGGCGAAGGTTAAATCAAATCGATGTTTTGAGGATATGTACGACTCAACGCAAGTTAAAAGGTCATACTAACGCTGGACGAAGCAGAACCAGAAAGGTGCTGTAAAAACAAACGGTTCATAACTAAAGTTATGTTTATGGCTGCAGTGGCCAGGCCACGCTATGACAGTGCTAAAAAACAGTATTTCAACGGTAAAATAGCACTCTGACCTTTTGTTTATAAAGAATCTGCAAAAAGAAACAGCAAGGACCGGGTAAGAGGAAAAATGGTGACGAGTCTATTAACGCAGCAGAATGCAAAAAGATGATTATCGATAAGGTTATAACAGCCATTAGATCCAAGCTGATTGGTTCCAAATTGATGATAATGGATCAAGATAACATAATTTATAAGCAATACCACCATAGTTATCTCAATTTCGTATGCACAAGCCAGTAAATCTCACAATATCAAAATTGACAATCATCTACATTAAATTCTGTTATGACTATAAAAACTAAAGGTAATAGAGAAAAACGTTTCCTATAAAAATTTATGATAAAGGATCAAGATAACATAATTCATAACCAATGCCACCATAGCTAACACCATTTCTTATGTTCAAACCAGGAAATCCCAAAATATCAAAATTGACAATCATCTACATTAAATTCTGTTATGATTAAAAAGCTGAAAGTGATAGAGAAAAACGTTTCAGATAAAAATTGATGATAATGAACCAAGATAACATAATTCATAACCAATGCTATCATAGATATCACTATTTCTTAGGTTCAAGCCAGGAATTCTCAAAATATCAAAATTGACAATCAACTGCGTTAAATTCTGTTATAAGTAGAAGATTAGAGGTGATAGAGAAAAACGTTTCCCATAAAAATCAATAATAATGAAGCAAGATAACATAATCCATAGTCAATGCCACCGTAGGTATCACCATTTCTTAGGTTCAAGCCAGGAATTCTCAAAATATCAAAATTGACAATCATCTGCGTTAAATTCTGTTATAAGTAGAAAATTAAAGGTGATAGAGAAAAACGTTTTTCATAAGAATTAAAGATAATGAATCAAGATAACATAATCCATAGTCAATGCCACCATAGATATCACCATTTCTTAGGTTCAAGCCAGGAATTCTCAAAATATCAAAATTGACAATCATCTGCGTTAAATTCTGTTATAAGTAGAAAATTAAAGGTGATAGAGAAAAACGTTTCCCATAAAAATTAATGATAATGAATCAAGATAACATAATCCATAGTCAATGCCACCATAGATATCACCATTTCTTAGGTTCAAGCCAGGAATTCTCAAAATATCAAAATTGACAATCATCTGCGTTAAATTCTGTTATAAGTAGAAAATTAAAGGTGATAGAGAAAAACGTTTCCCATAAAAATTAATGATAATGAATCAAGATAACATAATCCATAGTCAATGCCACCATAGATATCACCATTTCTTAGGTTCAAGCCAGGAATTCTCAAAATATCAAAATTGACAATCATCTGCGTTAAATTCTGTTATAAGTAGAAAATTAAAGGTGATAGAGAAAAACGTTTCCCATAAAAATTAATGATAATGAATCAAGATAACATAATCCATAGTCAATGCCACCATAGATATCACCATTTCTTAGGTTCAAGCCAGGAATTCTCAAAATATCAAAATTGACAATCATCTGCGTTAAATTCTGTTATAAGTAGAAAATTAAAGGTGATAGAGAAAAACGTTTCCCATAAAAATTAATGATAATGAATCAAGATAACATAATCCATAGTCAATGCCACCATAGATATCACCATTTCTTAGGTTCAAGCCAGGAATTCTCAAAATATCAAAATTGACAATCATCTGCGTTAAATTCTGTTATAAGTAGAAAATTAAAGGTGATAGAGAAAAACGTTTCCCATAAAAATTAATGATAATGAATCAAGATAACATAATCCATAGTCAATGCCACCATAGATATCACCATTTCTTAGGTTCAAGCCAGGAATTCTCAAAATATCAAAATTGACAATCATCTGCGTTAAATTCTGTTATAAGTAGAAAATTAAAGGTGATAGAGAAAAACGTTTCCCATAAAAATTAATGATAATGAATCAAGATAACATAATCCATAGTCAATGCCACCATAGATATCACCATTTCTTAGGTTCAAGCCAGGAATTCTCAAAATATCAAAATTGACAATCATCTGCGTTAAATTCTGTTATAAGTAGAAAATTAAAGGTGATAGAGAAAAACGTTTCCCATAAAAATTAATGATAATGAATCAAGATAACATAATCCATAGTCAATGCCACCATAGATATCACCATTTCTTAGGTTCAAGCCAGGAATTCTCAAAATATCAAAATTGACAATCATCTGCGTTAAATTCTGTTATAAGTAGAAAATTAAAGGTGATAGAGAAAAACGTTTCCCATAAAAATTAATGATAATGAATCAAGATAACATAATCCATAGTCAATGCCACCATAGATATCACCATTTCTTAGGTTCAAGCCAGGAATTCTCAAAATATCAAAATTGACAATCATCTGCATTAAATTCTGTTACAAGTAGAAAATTGGAGGTGATAGAGAAAACATAATCCATAGTCAATGCCACCGTAGATATCACCATTTCTTAGCATCAAGCCAGGAATTCTCAAAATATCAAAATTGACAATCATCTGCGTTAAATTCTGTTATAAGTAGAAAATTAAAGGTGATAGAGAAAAACGTTTCCCATAAAAATCAATGATAATGAATCAAGATAACATTATTCATAACCAATGCTACCTTAGATATTACCATTTCTTAGGTTCAAGCCAGGAATTCTCAAAATTGACAATCGTCTATGTTAATTCTGTTATAAGCAAAAAAATAAAAGGTGATAGAGCCCAACACATGGAAATGAGCTTCGTTACTCGTTATCAAAAGAGTATTTTGTGGGATGTTTTGAAGAATATCCTTGGAACATGCTCTGCGATTTTCGCAGTCCCGTTCACTAAGTTCTTGCACAATTATCACTTTGTATGGGTGGAACTTCAGATTGGCGTGTAAAATTCTTCTCACAGAACAATCTGACAAACGCAAAGCAAAGGCATGTTGAGCAGCTGAACGAGTAGGAGATCGTTCAAGTGCTTTTCTTACAGCTGCAATATTTTCAGGTGTCCGAGCAGTTCTGTGTCTACCAGTTGAGTTTCTTTTTAAAGCTAAACCTGTGGCTCTAAAATTTGCAACCCACAACAGTATTGTTTTGCGATTTAGAACTGGATCATGTCTACGAAGCATGATCGTAGACATGCTTCGTAGACATGATGGGGTACGAAAAGTTCTTTGCGTCGTAATCGCTGATTCGTTTCGTTTCATAAATGTTTCGATAATGAAGACACGATGCTCGCCCGTCCAATTCATGACTGCTCATGACAACATGATAAATGGCAAGGCGTTAGCTACCAACCAAATACGCTCACCTCCCCCTTTTTTCAGTGATTTGGGCACAATGGCGTTGCAAAATGTGGGAGATCATTTTGCCGGACCCTGTATAAACAAATAATACATCACATACAGGACACTGTGATTGTTGTAGGAATCGGCAATATTCTCGAGCGCGAAAACGTTCTAATTCGAGAAATTGTTCTCGAGACCAGTCGCGTATCCGATATAAAAATAATGAAATATGCTGGTATCACAAGTATGATTCAAAAACACATAAATGCCAACAATCATGCATTTTTCATCAAACAATCACCAATAAACCTTCAAATTCATACACAGCACCAAAAAAACGAATAGATGATTCAAAGAAAAAAAATAAACATCCTTTTTCAAAATTCAAAATTACGACTAAAACTTCGTCACCTCAAATTTCGACAAATATTTTTATCTAAGGTTACTTATTTTTGATAGTCAAAACAATTTGAATTTTTTGATTGATACAGGAGCGGATATTTTTGTTTTACCACACAAATTATTCCCTCAGTACAAACAAGATACTGAATCCAATCTTAGTGCTGCGAATGGTACTAAAATACTAACTATGGTAAGAAAATGCTAACAATATCATTCAACCTTAGGAGAGATTATCCATTCACTTGTACCGTGGCCAACGTTAGTAAACCAGTAATTGGTGCCGATTTCTTAACTAGATTCGGTATCTTAGTTGATGTTAAGAATAAGAAACTAATCGATAAGGAAACAAATATTTTCTCTATTGGTTCTTGTATCAAAAACGACGTTCCATCACCCAAAATTTTTAAACATTTTAAAATCATTTTCAAACTTATCTACATCGCCTGATTTCTCATCTCCCGTCATCCTCATATACATACATGATTTCAACATTCATTTGCACGGATGCAAAATCTTTTCTAAAATCGACTTGGTCAGAGCGTATCATCAGATACCCGTAGATGAAGAGGACATACCAAAGACAGCTATAACAATCCCTTTCGGTCTTTTCGAATTCGTTCGCATGCCTTTTGGCCTTCGAAATACAGCGCAAACATTCCAAAAGACGAAATGAAGTACTTTCAGGACTAACCTTCATTTTTGTGTATTTAGACGGTATTCTTGTAGCAAGTCGAAATGAAGAAGAACATATACTACATTTAAAACAATTATTTCACAGATTAACTTCCTACAATATCAATATCCAACCCAAAAAATGTGTTAAATCATTCGACCATCCCAATCAAGAATCACAGGCATAACACATTTTCCAAAGCCATCAACTCTAAAAGAGTTACAAAGATTTTTGGGAATGTTAAACTGCTACCATAGATTGTTACCTAACATTTCAAATATTTTTGATCCCTTATACACACTTTAAAAATCACTTCACTATCAAAAACCTTTTCTTCAGCCAAAGGTCTTCTATCAAAATCTATCTTTCTAGGACATCCCTCTTCACATGCTACCCTATCATTGTCAACTGATGCATCTAACACAGGTATGGGAGCTGTTTTAACACAAACCATTAGCATTCTTTTCCAAAAAATTTACTTCATGCCAAACCAAATATTCAACTTTTGATAGACTACTATTAGATCTACTTTGCTATCAAATTTTTCAAATATTCCTTACATGGAAATCAATTTACGGTATATACAGATCACAAACCCATTGTCACATCAATTTTTTCGTCCACAGACAAAACTTCTCGTCAAACCCGATATCTAAGTTATATTGCACAATTTACTTCAGATATCAAATACATCAGAGGAAATTCAAATGTTTGTGCAGATACTCTATCCAGAGCAAACATCGAATCTCTAAATTCATCTTATCCAGATTTTCTAACCCTTAGCAACTCTCAACTTGCTGACACATAATTGTCAAACTTACTGAATAAGCAATTTTCCAACAATCCTTCAAAATCTTATCGTTTGGCACATCAAACAACATCACAATCTGATATCAAACTGTGGTGTTAAATCTCTTCATCATCTCCAAGAATTTATATTCCGCAACAGTTCAGACAAGCAATTTTTGGCCAAATTCATAGTTTATCTCATCCCGGAATACGTTCCACCATTCATATAATCAAAACAAGATTCTTTTGGGCACACATGTCAAAGCACATTCATGTTTGGACCAAAACTTGCTTAAAATGTCAACAAGCCAAAAATCCAAAAACATACAAAATCGTCAATCATCAACATCAAAATTCCTAAAATTAGATTTGATCATCAGGGACTAACACCGAAAAGTATTTTGTTCGTTTCCGATCAGAACGAAAAC